>KB672713.1:3367495-3432224 GCA_000349145.1 Anopheles dirus | reverse complement strand
TAACTAAAACAATCGGGACATATGGCCTTTGCTGCCCGTCTCTAATTTCGTGGTTCAGTCTTACGGATTACCTTTTGAAGGCCCAGGAAGCTGGATTCATCAGGTCGACCAGAGTATAACCACACAGACGAAGAAGAAGAAGAACTAGATAAAGAACCATTAACTAAAACAATCGGGACATATGGCCTTTGCTGCCCGTCTCTAATTTCGTGGTTCAGTCTTACGGATTACCTTTTGAAGGCCCAGGAAGCTGGATTCATCAGGTCGACCATAGTATAACCACACAGACAAAGAAGAAGAAGAAGAACTCGGCGTAAACACTTCCACCCTCGGCTGGTTTGCAAGATTCCGTGTTTAGTGCATGAGTTTATCGGTTAATGTGAAAGAAAACTGCTCCGAAACAAGCCGGCAAACATGGGTGATCGAGAAAAGCCGATGTATGGGTCGACCCTATCGCTCGAATCGATGAAGGTGATCGCGGAGAGCATCGGCGTCGGTAGCCTGCCGGATGACGCGGCCAAAGAGCTGGCGGACGATGTATCGTTCAAGCTGAAGCAGATAGTGCAGGACGCCGCCAAGTTTATGCACCACTCGAAGCGTATGAAACTCTCCATCGCCGACATCGACCACTCGCTGAAGGTGCGCAACGTCGAGCCACAGTACGGGTTCGTAACGCCGGATCACATTCCCTTCCGCTTCGCTTCCGGCGGTGGCCGCGAGCTGCACTTCATCGAGGAGAAAGAGATCGATCTGAGCGACATGGTGCAGGGGCAGGCACCAAAGATACCGCTCGATCCATCGCTCCGGGCTCACTGGCTGGCGGTGGAAGGCGTCCAGCCGACCGTGCCGGAGAATCCACCCCCGCTGTCGAAGGATGTGCAAGCGCTGGAATCCGTCAATCCGGCCCACAAACTTGACAAAACCAATCTGAAGGACACGACCGGCAAACCGACGATTAACAAGCACAAGCTGAAGAACTCGGAAACGGTGCAGGTGAAGCAGCTGGCGCAGCACGAGCTGTCCGTGGAGCAGCAGCTGTACTACAAGGAAATTACCGAAGCTTGCGTTGGATCGGACGAGGCACGCCGGGCTGAAGCACTAACGTCCCTCTCGAGTGATCCGGGCTTGCACGAGATGCTCCCGCGTATGTGCACGTTCATCGCGGAAGGTGTGAAGGTGAACGTTGTTCAGAACAATCTGGCCCTGCTCATTTATCTCATGCGAATGGTGCGTGCGCTGCTGGACAATCCTGCCCTCTATCTGGAGAAATACGTAAGTGGAGACAAGAACGGAGACCTAGGAAAGAGAAAAAAGCGTGATACTAATTTCATTATTTCGTTTCTTTGTGCACTAGCTCCATGAACTTATTCCGTGCGTATCGACGTGTATCGTCTCGCGACAGCTTTGTATGCGACCCGAGCTGGACAATCATTGGGCGTTGCGCGACTTTGCCGCCCGGTTGATGGCTCAGATCTGCAAAACGTTCAACACCTCCACGAACAATCTGCAGACGCGTGTGACGCGGTTGTTTAGTGCCGCGCTCCAGAACGATAAAACGCACCTGTCGTCCATGTACGGTGCGCTCGAGGGTCTGTCCGAGCTCGGCACGGAAGTGATCAAGGTGTTCATCATACCGCGGCTGAAGTTTATTTCCGAACGCGTCGAACCACTGCTCCAGGGCACCAGCACCATCAGCAACACGGACAAGATTGCGGCCGGACACATCCGGGCGATGTTGGTGAAGAGTGTTCCGTCCATACTGAAAACGCTGCGCAATCCGCCCGACCTGGTGGAAGAGTACAAGCGCGATTACGGATGTCTCGGGCAAACGTTACACCAGGCGGTCGTTAAGGCACGGTCGGCGTCACCATCGGCGGGGGCGACTGTCGGAGCGTCGGCAACGACGACAATTGCCTCAACACCCAGCGCACCATCGACCACCGGTTCCATTACCGTCAGCAGCAACACGGTCGTTCTGACAGCTACGCCATCCCGTCCGCAGACACCGCAAGCGGCATCCGTTGCGAAAACCATGGCAGCAACGGCCTCGATACAGCGACCCATCGTAACGGGCGGGTCCTCCTCCTTACCCGGCGGCCCGCAATCCCTGTCCCAGCAGCAATCGCAGCAAAAGTTCGTTATCGTACCCCAAAGAACGCAGACACCGTCTCCATCGCAAGGTACGCCGGTGCGAAGAAGAATGCTCCAAATGGCATGGCATGCCGCGATCGAAATTCATCTCTTTCGTTCGTTTTGTTCCCATTGGCGTGTTTATTTTGGTTTCTTTTTTCTTTTCCGTTTTGGGCGGTTTACTGAAATGTAGACGATTTTGTAGGGCCCATCATACAGCGGCAACCGAGCGTCGGGAGCACGATCCAGCTGCAGCCGAACCTCATCAAGCTGGAACCCAACCTCATCAAACTGGAACCGGTCGCGGGTGCATCGATGGCGGCCGGGTCGATGGGCACGACTGCAACGGTCACCGGCCAGAAGGTGGTCATCATTAATCAACCCCCGTCCGGACCGGCCGCTAACATCATCGCCAAACCGGCCTCGTTCCTGGCTGCCGCTGGGGTGGGAGTTTTGGGTGGCGGTGGTGAACACGAACAGGAACCGAACGATGACATCATTCACGAGCCACCCGAGCTGGACGATCTATCGCATCTGGAATGAGCTGTGACCACAGGGACACGTTTCGGATGTGGCGTGCGCGAAATGAGACGGGCGAATGTATGAGTATCGGTACATAAATTGCTCTAATATATATTTTAGCTTCTTTTAAACACTAGCATACTAGTTCGTCGCGCTTTGGACTCTGGCTAAACTTGGACGTTTGTTTTCAACAGGTTACAGTGGTTAACTTGTTTCGCTCCTGGCTGTATTCTGGTTTGCTTAATGTGCGCGTGGTGTATGTGTACTTTAAGGTTGTCTTTTGCATTCGCATTTGTGCTTTCGGTATCGCATGATGTGTATGTAGTTTCCCGTCTCTGGTGGTCCCGCTGGCGCCGCTCGAGGATATGAGGCTCTGCTGCTGTTCCTGTTTTCTCTCCCCCCTTCCCGGTCATGATAAGCGATAGTTTTATAGCCGTTAGAGGGATATGAAGCAGTGAAAGGTATGAAGGTAGTATAGAGGGGCAGTATTGCGAATTAACCGACGGGATTTTCCGATCGTAAAATCGTAAAAGTTTCGAAAAATTGATATTTTTAGCTATTTTTAACTTTATTCTCGTTGATTTAGCTAGTTTTGAACTCATTTAACTATTCTTCAAAAAATAATTCAATCTAGCCCATTATTTGTATTAAAACTAGCCAAATAAACAAATGTTCAAATGTTGTTGGCTAGTCAAATGCTGTCAAGAAAGCTTTTTGTCGAGCCAGTTGCAAATTTTCTGGGCGAAACATAGCTTTTTGGCCAAAAAGTATGTAATATGCTTTGCAACACGTTCCATTGAAGCCTTATAACACTTTTGCTATACGCTTTAGGTGCATGTTTAATAAACAGCTCCCGCTGGGTATTCATGTAGGGTTAGAAAGAGACACCCTTCTGTGTCAAGGACAAAATTTGATTGTACTCGATGCCTGATGTGACAATGACAAGCATCTTCCCTTGTGGATTAAACCATCGAAAGCATGTAACACGTAAAATCCACATCTACATGTTTTCCTAAATGCATAGGTCGATTTGTTAGTATCGAAAGCACTAACGAAAGAAGTGAAGTTTATAAGGCCGTAAGGCGATAATCATGCCAAATGGTACTTGGGGCTGTTAAAAAATTAGCTGCATAAATTAGAAACAAGAATATGAAACATTTCTCAGTATTCGGAGACGCTTCTGTCTATGTTTACGAGCGTAAACGCTCACAAACCAAACAACGAAACGCTACGGATCGTGATAGCTTTGCAGCACGACTTCAAGTTTGAACTTATTTCTACAATCGATACTTTTACGATGTTACGATAGGCTTTTCCCCGGAATAGGCCCCATCGTTTGGATTAATTTCATTGTAGGATAAAAAGAGATGCTGGATAGTTGACGAATACAGCAGAGACGATAAAAATATGCTTCAAAAAGGACGATGGGAAAGAGATGTCTATGAAGCGCTTAGGTAAAGGCTCTCGATATCGTAAAGATGCGTATGTTGGACGCGCTGCTGTCCCAGTTGAAGTGGCGCGACGGTGCAACCGTTTCCTCGTTGATGCGGAACTTTGCCGTAACTGTTCCGTGGAGGAGGTAAAAGATATTGAAATATTTGTGTTTTAGGTGAGAAATGCTAGATGCCCTCAACTTACTCAACAGCTGCAGAAACTCGTTCAACGTGTCCTGATTCCGCTCGGTGCAGGCGAGCACAAACTTGCACCGGTTGTTCGACAGACAGAAGATGTAGTTCAGTGTCGACAGCAGCGCCGGGAAGAGGGTATGATCGTACACGATATCCGCCGCCACGATCACGTCCGGCTCGATCAGCTGGCTAAGGTTGGACGCGCTCACGTACTGCCAGTCGAGATCCATCACCCCGATCAGCGTGTTGCCACTGTCCAGCAGCAAACTGACCAGCGGATTGTCACAGTCCACCGGGGCCGCATTCGGAAAGTTAAGCTTCACGTTATCCTTCAGCGCCGTCAGCACGGACGAGTGGCAGTCGGACATCACCATTATCGATGGTTCGTAGCACTTGGCCAGATAGATACCGGACAGTCCGACTCCGGACCCGAGCTCGAGGATGTTCCGGCCGTGGAAATCGTCCCGATTGTTCGATATGTGCTCGCACAGCGCCTTGGCCGCCTGCCAGCTGCACAGTCCGGTCGTGCCGTCCGACACGAACGCCCCGGATTCTTTCAGCGAAATCACACCCTGCCCGTGCGGCAGCTCGTAGTGTTTGTAGCTCAGCCCGATCGACGGATCGTCCAGAGGCAGTTCGACTCCGGGTGACAGCATCGCGCAATACCTTTCGTACATCCGATCGTGCTGCTCCGCGTTCATGCTGGACAGGCGGGCGATCACGTGCTTCAGGAACGCCACCTGATACTCGACGCTGATCGGGTAGCGCAGCACCAGCGGATGATCAACCGTAGCGTCCAGCAGGTGGGCCTGTTCGTCCCAGCTCAATTCACGGTCGAGCAAACCCTGGCACACCGGAAAAAAATAATCAAACCAAAGAAAAAGGAACCGAAACAATCGAAACGATGTGTCCTTCCCCACACACCCACGCACACACACCACCAGCACCACCACTGGTACACACTCTGCCGCGCACGCACTAAACGTGACCACTACTCACATGCCACCGGATCAATCGAACCGGAGTGCAGCACAGGAATTGTTTGCTCACGCTCTTTAACGCACTGCCCTGTTCGGTGTTGTTGTCGGTCGGGTCTGTTTCTGCTACTGCTGGTGAGTTGTTTTCTAGCGTCGCGATGGCGTTGTTGTCGTCGTTCGGTTTCATTATTCTATTTTGTACATTCGGCACAGTGGCTGTTCCGGCTGTTTGTTTTCAAGTTCTTTGAGATATTATTATAATCATACTTTACACCGGGCGGCAACGCGGGCACGGTGTGAGCGACGCAGACGGTAGGGTACGTGCGGGACCGGATTATCGATCACAGACCCGTTGTCCAACCCGCGATGGCGTTTGTTGTGAATTTTCCTGCGACAGAAAACAGCAAATATCAACGGACGGTTATTTTTACTTTTCTTCACCTTTACGAAAATCGGCATAATAAACCATTCTCTGGGTTCGGAGGAGGAGAACGAGGAAGGAACACGGACTAAAGAACGTGGTATTTGTTGGTGCACGGTGTCAAAATTAATTTTAATTAGCGTTCTCCTCGCGAATGATCTATTCCGTCTTTCGTGCAGGCTATCTGCTTTTTTCGCTCCTTTTCTTCGACACATTAATAATGAGCCAAACCACTCGTCACGCAACGGTCACACGGTAGTTTATTGCCACCCCTGGACACGGAGGGTGCTGCCAATTTGTCTTCCTTGCCACATTTGTTTGGTCCACTATTGAACCGTGCTCTTTGTCTTCGGGCAAGCAGGCAATACCCGAATTCCTTCCGAAGCACTTGTGCGCGCGCTCCAATTTTATTGGGTTTTTTTTGTACCATTACGCTCCTTTGTTGTGTGGTGATAAGGGCAAGATGGATCAAATGTTCGTTTTTCATGGGTTGCACAGGGAATTGGAATAAGGGGTTTCGTTGTTGTTTCACTATTAAATGCACAAATGCATTGTATAGCACTATTTTTGTAGCACAAATAGCATTAAGAATTACCTTTTGCTGAACGGTTTTGAAGAAGAGCGTGATATCTTATCGTTCAACTGGCTGTGGTAGTAAACAAACTCGCATGCGTGTTTTTTGTTTTGATTTTGCTGCACAATGTTCTACGGGCATGTGCTAAAAATATTTTCAGAAATGTTTTCAACATTGATTGTTTTTTTTCGAGAATCAGAGTTTAATGAAGGTTTGGGAACTGTGGATAATATTTGCTAATTTTATATATCACTCATTCAAAAATCTGCGAATATTCTCTACCCACCCGGCTAAATCCGTTGAAACTTGCGTGAAAACTTGTGTGGCTTGTTATTAGCCTGTTATCAGCTTGGTCACAGTCAAATAACCCTCGTTTTCCGATTTCGATTTTTATCTCTTGCGTTGGTTCTTTCTTCCGCTTCCAAGGATACCAGCGCCCTTGGTAGCCATTGCCCGAACTTAAAAAAAATCGTTTTTCATAAGGGTTCTTTTTTTGTGCACTTTCATACATGTCCAGCCAACAATCCATCCAATTCTTTACATACAACTTTCATGCTTCATGCTGGAAACGGGATAAAGAACTAAACCAAGAGAGAAAAATGAAAGCGAAAACGAGGGAGGGACTAGGGATGACGTCACAGCCTGGCTTGTTATTTGATTGTAAAGAAGCCGATAACAAGCCAATAACAAGCTGCACAAGCAGTATGGAATTTGCATACAAGTTTCAAGGGATTTTGCCTGCTGGGTATTTCCCCAAAGCGGTGCGCTAACTTTAAACCATTTTCAATTTGTTTTTAAGCAATGGAAATACTTCAAACTTTATTCATTCAACAAAAATCTGATTTTACATCATAAAACAAAAATTACGCCTTGATTTATTTTATAAATTGTCACTCCATCGCATCCGGTAATGTCCACGTAGGCGAGCCACAGTGAAATCGAACGCTGTCAGTCGATGTTTTTCTTCTTCTTTTTCTGATGGAAACCGTTTCAAAGTGAGGTCGTGTCGCTTTTGTTTCTCCGCTCCCTCCGCAAAAACAAACAAATCGTGATCGAATGTAAGTTTCTGTAGTGTGAAAAACGCTGTGTTTCTTCTAAACCATTCATTCTGCCGGAAAAGAGTGTGTACAGTTACGATAATTTGTCGTTTGGAACATTTCTTGTGCTCGGTGGCAACGGCAGCGCAAACATAGTCATCACGGGCACTGTGCCAGCTTCGTGGAGTGCCTTTCGTTCACCGATCGATCGATTTGACCACCTGAGCAGGCGATTTTCTCCGTGCACTTCTGATAGTTTCGTATACTTTTCGATTTTCTTTCCCGCTGACGTGTGTGGAGCGTGCAGAGCGGGCACACTTTCTTGTGTCTCATCCACTGTTACTTTTTTCTTTCTCTTCCAATCGTATGCCGTCTGGCTGTCGTGTTGTTTTGGTTCACAGCGGTGAGCATTGAGAGGTTGTTGGCTTATGTGGCAAGTGATAGTTCAGTGTTACCTTGAATTGTATCGAGGAGTCTCACAGAGAACAAAAAACACATCCAATTACACTTACTCCGAGCGTAGAAGAAACGGTAAGTCTTCATCACAACCCCCATCTGGATGAGTCATCTTAAGAATGGACTGAATTGTATGCACTTTCTACACGTCCGCGCTAGCTTCTTATCTTGTCGAGTGTGCGCTTCGTGCCGATAGTGTCCTCATCAAGTGCAGATCACGCTAGTTCAATGATACTTAATTGATGAAAAGTGCGATTAAACGATCCACTGTCGCGGTATCAAAGGAAAACGTGCAAATTTCGACCCACTTCAAAAAGGTCACACGGAATCAATTAAGAACAGGGCAAGCCACCCAGATGGGAAACTTTGTGTCAGTGAGCGGCGAATTACGGGTTGTTGCTGAAAGATGACTCAATTTTGACCCATTTAGAAAGTGTTTCTTGTCCATCCGTTTGGAATGTTGCCGAGCGTAGTAGCAGTGTGCTTGAAATTGTTTGGCCTACTGCGATCTGCTGATTGACCTTTTTCTGTTGGGAGTGTCAACTCTTAACAAAATTGTGCTCACCACTGTTTCAACGTTGAATTTCTCGTTTTCTGGCGGATAATGTGTACAACAGAAGTATAGCTTCTCGTAACTATCGAGAGATGGTTCAATAGCTTCGTTGCCTCTCCAAAACAACCCTAAACCTTACATTTGTTTAAGGTCTTGCTTTTCCCACCATTAGTGCAACATCGCTTCGAACAACAATCTCTAGGTGATGGCCATTGGTACCTTCTGCCTGGAGAGGCGGACGCTGATTAGCGACCTTATGGAAAAGGGTCAGCTCTCACGATTCAACAGCGTAAGCGTGCGTAGAACAGCGACTTCGGATCTTTCGATGCCCTCTGCTTCAACGCAAGCTCGCTGTTTGAACGCAACACCCATCTCGCACGTAGGTCTCTATGGTTGAAGGCGCTTGGGGACGATGCGCCATCTGATCGTCTCCTACCGTCACCATCGCCACACCCTTTTTGGAAACAGGTTCCTTGCGGAGTTCGCTCTTTGCCTTCGCTCGTTCTTTCGTTTGCCTCCGTTGGCTGACCTTCGCGGGACAGTGGCCGTTTATAATTGTGTGATTAAACTGCCCACGCATATACGACCGCGTCATAGATGTCGTAGATCGTACGAACCATTACGGACCTGTGTACGCGTTCGTGCGTCTTCAAGATTTTCTCCATTTCGAGGGACTACTATGAACGCATTCGGGTTCTCAATAATTTATAGGAAATAAACCTCTTTAAATGGATTAAAAAAACATATTCAATATGTGGCTTGTAAATGGCATCCTTTCGGTGTCTATTTCGACCCATAGAACAGTTCTCGATTAAAGGAAATCGAATTTATTACGCAAAGGTAATCTGGAAGCTCACTTCCGGTGCTCTTTCGTGTGATCAAACCTCATGATCGCTAACGCTGTTGAGAGAAATTTCAGTTCCTCTTTCTCTGAACGTCGCCTTCTCCAGAACACCCGCCGTACCGGATAACGTGCGCACAAAGAGGGGAAAAATATGACGAAGACAATCTCTCGGAAAGATGCCCAGGAAGTCGCATGAGACATTCGAACCGTCCAGCAGCAGCACCCATCAACACATTCGTGGTACCGAAACTAAACGCAACAAAACGAAACCGGCAGATTAGGCCCAGAGACGCGGACAATCATTTGATAGCCAAAGCCGGAGGCGACGGGCTTCGATGAAGACAGGTCATCTCCCCCAGGGGGGGCAGGTGTATCGAGGGACTTTCTAGCAGCGGATGTGAGCCGACGATCCCACTGCAAAGACGGCCGCTGGGAAACCGACGTCTAAACTCATCGCCATCGCTTCTTTTCGCTTTCCTTCACAACCGTCGGGCCCTGTCCTGGGAGTATGACCGCTCGCCTGCTGGCGCGTTTGTATGATCCAGTTTTTTTGTGTTTTGCTTTGTTTGTTCGACTGTCTGTTTGTTTCCCTGTTTGGCTACGCATCGGAACAACCGAAACAACCTCGTCCACTTTCACCACACACTGTACGACTTTTAGGACCACCGAGAGGAAACATAGAGGTTGTTTTTTGATAAGCAAATGGCTTTTCTTCCGTTGTGACTTCAAATGACAACTTCTTGCTTCTCTACGGAGCGTTTCATTGTGCGAACCAAAACAGAAACGTCTTGAAAGGGAGGAATCTAAAGAGCAACCCACAATCGGGCTTGCACTTGACATTATCATACTATTGGCGCTTCGAAATAGCCGAGCAGTGTCGCTGGAAGTGCTTTAACGAGAGCTGTGATGGGGTGTTCTGTTGATAATACGCAATCCGGGTGAGCAATAACGCCTGGTTATTCCCTGCCCTGCCCGTCACCGGATGAAGAGGCTTAGACCGGGGGTTTGTGTGAGTGCGATGGTCATGATGTTATTAAAATTGACTCCTAGTATAACTTTCATTTCACAGAACCACTATCGCCACACTATCGCCTTGCGGTTGCCGCCAGATAAACATGCGAACAAATGCGAATGTGTGCAGGGATTCACGGAGCAGACTTTATGCAAAGTAGGTTATCATTGGCATCGTCACCGTTTGTCAAGTTCAGCAGTGATTCGTTTTGTCCAGTGGTCGGCAACGTATAGTGGACTTTTCAGCTCACAATGCGACACTTGCGACATTTGTGTTCCTTCAACAACTGAAGGGATTAAGGGCTTGTCTTGAGTGTGAGTAACCATGTCGAAGCATAACGTTTACTCTCTTTTGGCTTACTCTATTTTGTAGGCTAATATAATGTGTGCACCGGTATTAGGCACATGCGTTCGGGTCCTATGCACAGCCAGAAGTCGCAAACGATTCCATGAATGAATCAATTACAACGATTTATCTTTTTCAAAAAGGCAAATTAGATGTTCGTGCGTTAGTTTCCACCATTATGAAACAATCGTCAACTTCGTTTCAAAAACAGCGATGAATATGTGGTTCGAAGTATTGGCGATTGCCATCAACATCTTTCTGCCATCTCCCATGTTCTTGACGGCTTTGGTGCGGATTTTCTTCAGTGTTGTCAAATATCCATCTTCCATTAGGCTCGTTTGTTAAAATAGAGAACTATTTAAAATGTAAGTAAACAAAGGCTATGTTTAAGGCATCATTTTTTGCCATAGCTGCCATAACTATGGGACTGTATGGGACGGTCGTATGGTTCCGTGCGCAAGCGCAAAGTCTCACACGCCACAGGTTGTAGAAGCGAAAGAAACGAACGTTTCAAAGCTTCTTTAATACATTAGAACTACGTCACAGTTTGGGGGTTCAAATGGACGCTGGACTGGCTATCCAGGCTAAGGGTATATAATTAAGTCATCGTTTGCTACTTCTTGCGTTTGAGGTTTGCCGACCACTGGTCCACCAGTCGCACTCCCTTGTCCGACCGCAAGCGCAAAGTACGTACAAACAAATCATCACTATTTACTGCTTTACGATAGCTGTTTTACATAAATTAATACGACTGACATTCCGCCGGAGGAGGACCAGTGGCGATCAGGAAGCGCATTCATCGTAACCCATCTGACCGTGAACAATTTTCCATTTTTTTACCGAACCAGGTGACTCCGATTCCGCTTCGTTACAACGGTGTGCGGTGAAGGCTGTTTTCGCCTGGAATCGCGGTGTATGACATCGGGCTTTTTGGGCTCGCAAAACGGAAACCTAATTGACGCCCGCTCACAGACACACACACACAGACACCCCCGAATTGGTCACGGAGGTGGTGTGTGTTGCGTGCTAGGTCGCGGCCAAAGTCTACCGAAGCATCGGGCCTAGGTTCTATGTTCTACGGTAAGCGTGTAATTATCGAGTTTTTTTGTGGCGTTCGTTCTTGCGTTCGTTCTTTGATTTCGGTTCGTTTCCCACCGTTTAACCTCCCGGTAATGAGTTGAGGCTGCTCGGGTTATGTTTGGGGTTTTGTGTGGTGCAATGCAATGGAATTGGTATCGATTGATGATTGGCACTTTTTTCCTTGGTGGTTTGGGATGTGTGGAGTTTGTTTTTTTTTTACGGTTATTGGCTTTGATTTCCGACCGTGTGCCTTCCGAGGGTGAAAATTGATTCCGTTTGAGTGGAATTAGTTTAATAACGCATCCCCCATCCCAATTAATCGCATTTATTACCCATCGATTATTAAGAATGATAAATGAGGAGTTAAAGCAGTTATCGTTGCTTGAAGCATGCCTAGATCGTGTCATGTCGATTCTTATCAGTCACTTATCGGTTTCTACTGTTGCTTTTGATTGATGTTTTTGTTTGCAAAAAAAACGTTCGAGAATGTTTGAAGAGAGTTATAGCTGTACATAAATGATAATAATAACGTGATAATTTAAATTAAGCAGCTCCATTTGAAGTCTCTTACTATTAGTTTGTTTTTGCTACAGGTTCGTCTATTCGAAACGATTACGTCTTCTGCGCACGCTATGTAACAACAATTTAATCAGATTTCCGCGGTACAATCCGATCAAAGGATCGCAGGAGGCAGCAAAATTATCGCACGATCCGATCCCGATGCTGTCGAACATGTAACCCCCCGGTTACGGCACGAAACTTTGGGGCCCCACTTTTACCACAATTGATCCCTTTTTACCCACCACTCGTGATCGTGCAATTCACCTTCGTTCGGATAAAATTCATGCCTTTGTTTTTACTTTCCTTCCCGCGTGCTGCGTCCAGCGCCGTCGCTCATTTTGCGTGATTTTACGATTACAGCTTGTGGCAGCGGGCAATTGACCCACCGCGAACGTGAAACTTAAATGGCCCTCCCCCCGTGATACAGATGCACCCCATAGCTTCCCATTTTTTGATGGAATGCTGGGTCGGCACTGGTGGTCCTTTCGCCGTGCGGGCGCCTGGATTGTGCATAGATTCTTCGTGATTGCACGCTTAGTGCGCGCACACACACACACATTGTCCGATCGCTCAATCGGAGGTGGAATTCGGTACGTAGCAAGCAGCAGCAGCAGCAGCAGATCGTCCGCGTATCTGCGATTACTCGGGCAAGTACCACCGGGTATGGCACGCGGAGCACGGCGCAGGAGGCATCGAAACCTTTCGCTACTTTCACAAAATCGTTACGCAAAGGCCGTGACATGAAAAGGTGCACCAACAGAGCTCCCTAAGCCGCCTAACAGCGCCGGTACAGCAGGATCAACCCTGCGGAGAGCAATGTTTTGCCTACCACAAACACAACGGCAGAGCACCAAACCGAATCGGTATGGGGGGCAAATGCAGTTTGGCTTAAGAGTGTATACGCTTGTGTGATTTGTGATAATGCTGCTTTGTTATGTATTTGTTTGTTTGAACATTCGACAATGTAGGAGATGTTATATTGCATCATCACCTTTGCTCAAATTCAAATAGTTTATGGTAATAATGATAATGAAAATTAAAATTATCATTATTATAATTGGTGCCTTAGATTCAATTTATTTCAACTCAATTAAATGGAGTTATTTTGTTACAGTATGCTAACGTGTTACACGGCCAATGCGCAACTCGAATGTGATCGTAAGTCGGATACATTATGATATTGGGGCTGTTCTTCAAAGTAGAGCCTCGATTAAATGTGAATTCTTGGTCGAAAATTGTTTATTAAATTCTGGAATGTTAATAGCTCTTAATTTTCTTATTTTTTATGTAAAACTAACAACATGTTATATTTAAACCTGGCATAACTATTTGTAAAAGTTCATTGTCTTGTTTTATCTGACATTTGCATGAAACGATGATAACAGTTTCTTTTCTGACAGAAAAGTCCTCCATTTGGTTTCTCGGAAACAAGCTGTATTTGCAAATTGTAAGTTAAAGAACTTTTGTTTAGTTTAAGTGTTTGTGAATGATTAGAACACTTAAGACGTGATGCGCAAGGCAAATTGTTTTCTGGCGGAATTGGTGCATATTGTTTACTATCAAGAAAGTGTCGCTTTCTATGCTGGCTAGTGTTGTGTCTTATGAATCTTTCGACGAGATTCAGATTCATGAATCTTTCATTTAGGATTCATTCAGATTCATTCATTAATCTTTGGAGATTCATGAATCTTATAAATCTCGAGAAGATTCATGAATCTCGTGATTCTCTAAATATTCAAGAATCTCATGAATCTCTGAAGATTCATGAAACTCTAGGGATTCAGGAATCTCTAAAGATTCATGAATCTATAGAGATTCAGAGGATTCATGAATCCCTAGAGATTCATGAATCTCCAGAGATTCATGAATCTTCGTTCCTTAGATTCAGATTCATTCATTCTGTTCAAAGATTCATTCAGATTCATGAATCTGAATCTCTGTTACCCAACACTAATACTGGCTATTCGTCTGTTTATTATTATAGGAAATACAATATCAACCAATATCAAACCAAACCAATCACCAACATGCCAGATCTTCTTATCGGGTTGATGACTGCATTCATGCAGGGTCTGCTGTTATGGCTCTCTAGACTTAGTTGCCCACCTGGAGACTGAAGAAGTCCCTCGTGGCCAGGAAGTTATCTGTTTGTCTTCTCTATTTTGTTGTGGAGGGAAAATAGGTCTCGGTTTCAAATATGATTTCCCAAATTGCAATCACATACGATTCTCACGAGCTACGTATAATTATATGTTGATGCTTCACAATATCATGTGCATCATCGAAAATATTCGATTAAAGCTTTGGGCGTGATTAAAGTTTCGTCAAATGTTTTGCGCAAGTGTTATATGCCACCTCTACTTGCTAAATTCATCCCATGCAAGATATAAACGAAAGACTCTAACGCATTTACAATCGATACCACCTGCCTGCATCGTTCATGTGTTCCTCTTACTAGTGTGTCACCAGTTGCTAATGTATTTTTCCCCTATGTGTTCTTGTTTCTTTTCAGATTGATACAAAACTTGTGCAAATATTGAGCAAAAGAGCGTGATAGAAAACAGCTCCCACTCTTGCAAATCCACGCACGTGACCGTATCCGTGTCCTTGTCTGCGGTAAATTGAAGTTGATGTTGACTAATCTCATATTTGGTAAGTGTTTTTGGCTACGTTTCTCTGCCTGTTCGTGGTGTGTCGCTCAAAGCCCGCCCGCCGCTCACGCTGGGATTGGCTCCACTTTCGTCGGTTCTGGTCTGGTCTGGTGCGGGGCAGGGATCTCATTACGGATCGATTTGATTGATTCCCGTTGCTCAAAATCTCGCCCACACGCGCCGGAGTGAATGGTGGTTGCGTCATATGCGTGAAGGATTTATGGTGCTTGCTTTATGCGTTGTGTGTTTGGAACTGACTTTTTCACTTTGGAGCTTTGACCTGCTTTCGTACAGGGGGGTGCGACGGATGGTTCGCATAATTCGATTTTAGCTAATGGCGATTCGGTAATTTATGACCGTTCGTTTTATGGTGACCCCTGGCCACTTGGTGGCGTCCCGTAGAGAGTGATTAAAAATATAGAAACTAGTCGCGCGGGGCTGGACGATCCGTGAAACGGGGAACTGTCGGCTCAATGTGCCCAGCCAATTTGGTTGACCGTAAGTGAGACAATTTAATTCCGCAGTTCGCTTCACCGTATCGCACGCCTGGCAAGTGCCGAGTGCTGCGCAAACGGTGATGTAAAACGAACGATACAGCTACAGGTAACACTTTCACGCTGTCGAAAGTTATCTCGCGCGGGGCATATCGGTATCCAATTAAACGCGAGCCGGCGGTTTAATTTAGTCGCGGAACCGCTTCGCGAATTTAAGATGCCTCCGCCACGCCGGGGTGTGTCGGTTTTCTTTTCGGGTATTATCATTAAAAAGCTCATCTGTCACGCCGACCGGCCGGACGGTGGTGCGCTTTGCGTTGCGTCCCGATAATGTGCGCCCGCGGGCTTTGGGCGGAGATGCACAAACTTTCTTCCCACCAGCCAGCCGGCGAACGCGCGTGTCGTGTAGTCGCTGCGCCACTCCCTCCCCAGCTCGGCGGAAGGAAGCAACCGCCACCGCCAGAGGAGAGACCGCCGGCCGCCGGAGCAGCAAAATAACATGACACGAGTTTTACGCTTTAACGATTACGCTGGTGATGATGATGCTGTTGGTGTGTGTTTTTTCTTTCATTCGTGTTTGCTGTTTGCGGTTGGCGCTCATGCGCATGCGTATAGTACGATGCGACTAAAGTAAACATAAACAGCGGTGAAATTCGTGTCGAATTTTCGTTGCTGTGCCGATGCCCGCGGAAGAAAGTGTAATGTGTGCGATGCATCCGTTTGTAAAGGTGAACTGCAACAATGTAGTCGCGAATGGGTTTGCTTTTTCGGTCGTCCTTTTTTCCGGTAGTAGGGGTTTCTTTTCGACACGGATTGAGAGATGTTTTGATATGGATACACAATGCCTTTTTTGTGTACCTTTAATTTAATTCGTAATTCACCCGCCGGTCTTTTACTGTCCCTTGATCAAGCTATGTAGCTTGTTGACCGTCGATGTTTAATACTTTAACTATTTAGCACTGTATTTACTACTTCAAATAAAATACGAGCTTAATTTGAAGATTTTAATAGATCGCTAAATAACTGTCAAATTTATTCAGTATAAAAAACGCCGCTTTAAAAATTCATGTATCTTTTGTCTGTATGATGAAAACGCTCTCTATGCTGGATTTGCATCGCATGCAATACTGGACTTGCGTTACTTGGGTGCTTTTACAGTGTACGACCGAAGACTTGTAACGAGTAACGTAACGAAGCTTATATCTAATCGAATCTCTAATGTTTGAAATTGGAAGAAATCGAAAACGACAGTGAAAATAATCAAAAAGAACGTTTTATTGCAGTTTATATAAATGGTATGTGTTAGGGACTTTTGCAATTTAATATGACAATCGAGTGATTTTTTAACTCTTGCATACTAGTCTATGTTAATGTATATCCTAGTGAAGGCTTCTTTAATCGAAGGTTCCTAAATAATCTTTATTTAGTTCATTTTCGCTCAGTAAACCTTTAAAACACATGCAAAATACTGCTAGGTAGGTGATAGGGCAGTATCGAATGTTTATCACAAATGACTTGAGATGACTTGATCTTGAGATTCTATCATATTCCTTAATTCCTTCTGTTACGGCGGCGTGAAATACACTTTCGAATTTTAGGATTGTAATGGCAGTGTGTACAATGGTGCTATTGTATTCGTTCGTTCGTTCGTTACGAACGAACGAATACAATATTATATTATTCGTTCTTTTGACAGGGTTTTATTAGCAGCTTTTGCTGCTTAAAATTTCAAGCTCTTTTTCGTCGGTCTCGTTGTCCTTCTCCTATGCGACTCTTTTCTTTCTTCTCGTCCTTTTCGTCGTCCCTCTACCACGCGGTACTACCGGATCCTCTTCCAGGATTCGCCCGGGCGAAACAAGAGTGCGTTTTATACTCGCTAAGTGCGTTTCTTTCGTTTCGCCCTGGCGAATTCCCTATCGGCAATTTCTATCGCAATACCTTCAGTTTCTATCTTAAGGAGGCTCTTATCATTTCGCGGCATATCAACCTCAAGTAGGTCTAGACCTGCTATTTCTGACATTCAGTGACTGATATCCCATACCCAGGATGTCAGCGATATATAAGACCTTGCGCTTGCGCACAGGACCACACGACGACCTTACTAATAGAGAGGCTTCACGGCATATATAAAAGAAAGAAGATGTGCTCGAATACTACATTTGACTACCTTCACACAAAAAAAAAACAAAAAGATTTGTAATCTTTTGCCAGAGAGTGCTGCAAAGCACGATTTGATCGTTGAAACGAATCATTATAAATACCCGATTCTGTTAAACGCTTGCCTTTCGGACAACACTTTCGGCTGGCCAAGTGCGGAATAAACATATTCACGATTACTTTGAAAATAAATTGAATCGCGCTACACATACGCTGCAGGAAGCGAGACTTTCATCGCATCCCCCGTTTGCCTCACTCACCCAGCCCTTCCGGCCCCAAGGACGGCTTTCCTGCATCCGGAGAGACATTACGTACGCGCGTTCGGGCGCGCGCCCGGGCTTATTAGCCGAGCCCACGAGCCGCGGCGTCGGCTAGGTTGTGTTGCGTTTAGTGAACGTTTTACTGGTTCGCTTCATCTTCCGGCCGGTGGGGTTCGACAGCCGCGACAACCGGCTCGCTCGCAACACGCGGCGAGCCTAATGTAGCCGCCTCTCCGACGATTGCAACAAATCGTTCCTGGTCTGCATAGCAACGTGCAGACGGAGATGACGACCACGGGCATGCGCCGAAGAGCGCGCACGTTTCGCGTTGCGTTAGACAGGAAATGACCGTTCGGCCGTCCGACGGCAAGCGGGCGAGCGACCCGGGAATATTGGTTTTAGAAAGTTGTTGTACCCAGCCACAAACCGGCGACCCCCGGCACGGGACAGAGGGAGAGCGACTTACTTTCGTTCGCTTTCTGGGCAAGACGCGCCTAAGACGCCGTGTTGTTCAGGCCGTGTGGAAGGAAGGAAGCGAAGGAACCGGCGTTGACGGTTCATTACGGCTGCGACTGGATGGATAAGTTTCTGGATTATATTTATGAAATACATACGCATGTAGGATAAGTTGCATGCGATTTCCCCTAAAAGCCAACAGTGGAGTGATGCTTCTTTGGTGATAACACTATCGCTTCAACTCCAGAGATTATGGGTTGAAAACAAACCGAAACCAGAAGATAATCTTCCTCTTCATTCTCGTGTGACTGCTAACGAATGCGTAATAAATGCTGCCTCGCCTGATCGATTGATCTTTCGCGATCAGATTCACGAGCTTCCAAAATGATCGAGTTGACAGGTTATTCGACCAGGCGAAGCTGTCTAAAACCGCTCGTGCAACGCTCACGCCGCCATAGATTGTGGCTACAACGTAAGCTCGGCTGGTTTCTCTGCATGCACGTGCAACCCTATGACTAGGCGAAAGGGAACGGTGTGTGTGTATTTGTGCTTTTTTGCCCATCTAAGGGCAAAGGCTCTCCCCGGTGAGGAAATATTGACGAGAATCGGAATCGAAAACAGGTACGGCAAGAAAAAACAAACCGAGTCGATGCGATTCGTGCCGCAGAGGGTGCAGCCGCGAATGAAACTGCGCAACATGGCCATACAAAATCTGTGCAATGTTTCTAATGGTTGGAGCGTGTTTTTTTTTCCTGGTGGCAGTGTGTGCGTTAGCTTTATGCTCCCGTGGCAGAGGGTGGGAGTATTTTTTTTTTATGTGACACACAGCCCACTCACTCTCGATCTCCAGCTGGCTCGGTTGGGCCGCGGTTGGGGCAACATCGAACGACGAACGAGGTGCGGCCTTTCGGTCCACACTTTTCCTTTTGCTCTGCCGTTGAACCGTCGGCGGCGGGTTGGCCGGGTGCAAACGAGTGAATGGAAGATTGTAGCGGCGTGATAACGAGTGAGACAAACGGTGGAAGATTCTCCACTGGGAGCTGCCAATAAACCAAGGCAACAAAAACACCTCCAAACAGTCTTGTGCCTACAAAATCTGGAGGGAAAATTAACACTAAAGGGATAAAATGGATCGATTAGTCCAATCCACTTCAGTCTAGACGTGCAAATTTGCTGTCAAATTGAGACCATTTTTGCCATTTGTCAGTCATTTGGGCTTAACACTTCATTAGTTGTGCGCTAATTATTCTAATTTTAGAATCCGTTTAGGTTATACTTACCCTGCCGCTTCTCGTTTTCTCTTTCGGTTGCCTGTATTAATATGTCGTCCTAACTAAAACAAGAAAAAAAGACTTAACAACTATGAGTAATAGTTTTTGGAACTCGAACTCCATGTACCGGCATATAAGAGCAGTAGTCCAGAACCTACTATCTAGGGCCGGTCGTATGGTCCTGTGCGCAAGCTCAAGGTATTACAAACCACAGGTTGTGGATTTGAACCTAACTAAGACAAAGAAAGCCAGAAATGGCAGATCAAGGCATACTTGGGGTTGTTGTACCACGAATGAAGGACAAGAAGTCCAGAACCTACAATGATTTGAACTTAGAACTTTCGAATCCAAATTTTAGAAATGGCATCCATTTATGTCTCGACTTCCACTGTCTTTTCCTAGAGAAAGCGTTGTTCTAGTAGATCAATTCCAGTTTCGTCTATATACATAAGAGAAAATACACCAATGACAACATTGGAGAAGCAAGATAGTAGGTTAGGATATTGATACGATTTCCGATCTTCTGAACGAACAAAAACTAGTTTTCTATGCATACACTATTACTCAACAGTGGATGTTGTAGTTGTTCGTACCTTTCCACGTACCCTTCTTACGTGCTCCGACGGTGTACAACTTTTTTCCGCGTAATTAGTTCCAACTGCGTACGATAAAAACATCATGCACTAGATCGAACTTCCGTCCTCGGCTTGCCGCCTCCCGTAACCGGATATATTTCAACCTGCCACACACACGCGTTATGGGGCAAACGCTATGCTATCACGTAATCGATTACGGCTCAATTAATCAAGTTAATTAATTAATTTCGCGCAGTCATCAACCCCTGGACGGACGGCGGGACCCAGCCGTTGGAGAAAGGAGCATCGGGGCGATGTGATCTGCTGAATGCTGCTGACTCTGGCTGACTCTAGCTCCACTAACTAAATGCACCCGGGGAAAAGGGCGTTGAAAAGTGAGAGCAACACTAATCAGCAGCGGGGAAAAGCCGCAGGTTGATGAATGGCGGAGAAATTTCCATTTCTAACGAATGCGCATGTATATTTTAAATCAAATTATCGATTGGCCGTGAATGTTGCGCAATCGAAAGTAATTTTCGGGAGGTTTCGTACGCAGAACCGGGCTAACGATGGCGGACTATCATGATGAGCCGGGTGGCCAAATGGTTCGTTAATAGTGGCGGTTTGTTTTGGATGATTGTGTCGCTTTGATTTATAGTTTGCTAATGAATGTTACGGTGATTTTTGCTTTCTTTAGCTTTAATTGAAATTAATGCGCTTGCTTTTTTATGCTGCTTTACGCGAACTGAACCGCATTGCATTGCGTTGTTGTAGGTGCCTTTGCTTCGAGTTCCCTTACTTTACATTCGTAGTCCTCTGCTCAACCATTTCCTTTTCCTAGAACGATTTGGCGCGGCGAAATGGCTCCGTTCTTATTTTGTAAAACAATATCAACGTTTGGTTTGGATTATGTTTCCCCTACTTTGTCGGTGGCCGTCCCCTCACCCGCGCCAAAACGGTAACAGATACCTTGACGCGTCGGCAGTTTATTCAAACAAAAGGAAGAAAAACACAACAACACAAACCCACAACTTCATAAATCCGATAAACCACGTTCACACATGTGATGATACCGCGGCGATCACTGAAGCATGCAAACCAAACCATGTGCGAAGCACGGCCACTGGCTGGGGTTTAGGACACAGACACAGTTGTGTACGTGTGTGTGTGTGTGTGTGTAAGGGGGGGACCTCGCCGTGGATTATGTTGCACGAGGACGGGGGCAGCGAATTGCGCTACACGCGCGCTAGCCTTTACAGCAAATGCACCCCAAGGCTAAGACGATTTAGTGCAATCCGCACTACACACAGAGAGAGAGAGAGAGAGAGAGAGAGAGAGAGAGAGAGAGAGAGAGAGAGAGAGAGAGAGAGAGAGAGAGAGAGAGAGAGAGAGAGAGAGAGAGAGAGAGAGAGAGAGACAAACACCAGGTAATAACTCGCTCGGTTGCGGGGACAGACGCGCCTTGGATCACATTTCTTCGGACTTCTTCTTCTGGCAGAGGGAAGATTTCTGCGGTGATAGATTCGGGCTGTTTGGTTCACACGCCACGCTGTACAGCGGTGTAACGTCTAGTTTGCGATCTGCTCTGCAAGTAAAGCATGTTGCAGCGTGAAATACGTTTTCCCGTAACTACCGGACGCTGAGAATTGGAAGGAACAGCGAACCCCTGCTTTGCTGAGCTCATTTTTCCGACCATTTCTAGGTTTTCCTGTGTTTCGTACAAATTGCGCCTGGAGTGATATAGCTCCGGAGCTCAGGCAGGGACATTGTGTGAAACCTTGCAACTGCTTCATTTATCACCCCGCAGTTTACATCCAGATCCTTGAGATATCGCTGGACTAAACATATCGCAGACGCACTCCATTTGCTCGCACAGTAAATCAATCCGGCGCGCTATGTGTGTGTGTGTGTGTGCGATCGTACGTGTGGAAAACCCGTCGCGATCGCGTACAGGATGGGGTTTTATTTTTAACGCGAGATACTCCGCTGACTTGGACTGCGAGCCACATGCGTCCGGTGGATGCATTTTTCCTATTTTTGGAAGACTCTGAAATCTATCCCCGTTCTTGTGCTTGTCGCACGTACGACTTCTTACTACGCTGCCTAGCAAGATAGTACTTCCGTTGTGCTATTTCGATTCGCGTTTAAATATACATTTCTAGCGCGGCTACCCCGTTTGACCTTACCGTGCCGGGGATGACGATAGGTGATCTTACCTTTCGCGTTGTGCTAGTGATTTATGATGATTGGATATGATTATGCTGTCTCGTCTGAAATGAGGAACTCATTTATGTTCAAAAATAGTCTATTGTGATTTAAATTGGAAAAGGCTATCCATGCTTTAGTACAGTTTAAGTATGCTCACTGGTGAACTAATAATGAATCTTATAAGTCATAAAGGTTCTCGAAAAAGCTGCATCCTTTGTTGCTTACTTATTGCCAATCCACTTCCAAATCGAAGCCAACGCCAGGATGAAGAAATCAATACCCCAAGAGCACGTGAAAGGTATACAGGGGTGTGCTGTAACAGCCGCCGAGTAAGTGGAACGAGCGAAACGAAGAAACGAAAAGGATCGTTCAATTAGGCAAGATTCAGGACCACAATCAAATCGTTCGCCTTTGTAGCGGCGGCCTTTGCTCCCATCGCACGCCGCCTTTTCTGCGCTGCGTTGCAAAAATCGATCCGGCGTGTTGGCCTTTTGCCGGCGCTGGCTGCAACATTGCAGCCGAGTGGTCGAGTATCCGTGTCACCGAGGCCAATCCACGCTGCGGCGGCGGCGGCGGCGGCGGTCAAGTCTGGGGTCCTGCGGCAAACCGGTTCCTGAGGTCTGCGCGGTTTTCCAAGAATCATGCCTCACCACAAACGCACCTGCAGCACCTCGAGCGAAAAGCTCGACGCCAACAGACCGTGTGTGTGTGTGTGTGTGTCGGTGTGTGTCCGTGACCACCGAGGGAGGTCCCCCTTCGTTCTTTTTATGCGTTTGGTGCTTTCGGGGGTTCCACGATAGAACGAGCCCGAACGGACGGGACGGACCTTCCTCTTTGTCCGGAGCACGGGAAGTACTCATCAGCGCCAAGCGTCGTCGTCGAGGTGGGCTTCGATCTTCCTGCAGCCGTGCCCGGCTTCTTCGTTCCATCTCGCCCTGGGCCTTGCGGCTGTGGGGAGTGAAGATCTTCACTTGTCTTCTTGTCCCCCCGAAAGCCGGCTCCTCTCCATCCCGTCGCAGCAGAGTCAGACTTCATCGAAATCTCGTTAGCCGTCGAAGGCACAAAACCAGTTTGCTGACCTGATTCTCGTTAAGAGAGCAGGCCGCTGGGGCAGAAGGACTAAACGCCAACGAGGCTCACTTTGGACGGCGGTGATCGTAACGGTTGTGGATGCGTTCTTGGTGTGATGGGTTTCGTGCAATCGTTCGAGTTGAAATTAGCCAGAGGAGCCGGTAAATTATGGGATCTTTAAGAGCGTTGCGGTGTAGAATCGTCATAAATAGCAGTTTTACTCGAATGAAGTTTGCATAATTGATACTTGTACGCGGTTTATCGGATCAGATCAGCTGTGTGATTTATGAGCCTTCAAATTTGCTTCCCAAATGATATCACATAGAGCATATGGGACAGATCTTGTTTGATCTTGCGTACTATGAATTATCTATCAACTAGTGAGAGATACCTCGAAGGCAAGATGGAGGATGGGGTAGTTATATCGCAGGGTAGCCTATGAAGTTGCCGCTGGCACTTGACGGATCGATCTTCACTTTCACTTGTTTAACATGTTTACATATGCTTGATCTCCTCGTTAGGTTCGCTCAAATGATGCATCCAAAGTTGCAGGTAAACCACGGCCAGCGCAACAAACTTTTCTTTCTAACACCTTTCCTTTCCGTTGGCTATAACCTCAAACGCGCACAGTCAACCAAGCCCTCGCAGCGGTCATCGGAGCGGATTCTGTGTAACGCACCCGAACGATCACTCAGCGAGCCATTACGCAAACGCACGTCTATGTCTATGTTGGGTGCATTTCTCGCCCGAAATGGTCCTCAAGCCAGCAGCTTTGTTTTTTCATTCGGTTGATTAGTCGGTTGGACCGAGCACTACATAGGAGCGCCGGTCCGGTCGCAAGTCGGCTTTTCGTTCGGCCAGCGTGTACGCTGTGCACACGTGGTGTGTACACGTAATGCAACTCCAAGGCACACTCCGGCCGACGACTGGGTCGGACGGAATTGGACGGAACGGACGAAGATGGAATGGGCAAAAGAGCAATGACACACGCCGGTCGGTCGGCCGGCCTACCGTCGTTTTTGTGCACCGATGGCCATTAGAGGTGTTTAGTGTCGTGGGAATATGGGTATGCAAGTTGTCGTGCTGCGTGCCGCCGTGTGTCTTGGTGCTAATGTCATTTGTCTTTATGGCTCTTTAATGGCAACATTATCCACTCCTGGCTGGGCTGTGTCGTGGAGTGGGGCGCTGTCGCAGGCCGTATTTAGGCAAATACAGTGTTTATGTCTTAATCACTAGGTATTTGTTGATTAGTTTGTTTTCTCAAACGAGGTTCGTTGAAGATTGTTCAAAATGTTGGACGATAAACGTGTAATATTGCTCACAAGCACAGGATCTTACAATTCAAAGTATCATTGAATGGTGAAAGTACGCGGCCACCTTGTGCCCATTTTACAATGTACGCACGCGAGTTCGGTCGGCTACTCGAATCGTACCATCAATCCTCGTGGCACTCGATGGCCACACGCCAGATCTGTGCCGCGGGCAGCACAGCCCGGGGATGAGGTAAGCGAGAACCATCATTTCCCGCACGTTGTCATTGGAGCCATATTGCAGCGCTTCACCCGCGGGTCATCGATCAGCCGCTGCGCTGCGCAGCACTGCGCTGCGCTGCGCTGCGCTGCGCTGAATTATTGCCGCCGGTGTACTCAAAGCAGCAGCAGCAATTGAATCCTGCTGCTCAAAACGGCGGCCGCCCCGGTGGCGATTGAGGTTTCACGCCAAATTCAATTATGGAACTGTCGATTCCATAATTTCTGCCCTCGCTTGCGGAGGCTTGCCGTGGGGCGTTTCATCACAAGCGCAGGCGGCGCGCAGAGCTTCGGCCGAGAGTAAACTGGTCGCTCTCTAATTTGCATGCCTCGGAGCCGACGCGCCGGCTGGCGCTGGGGAAGTGTGTTCTGTGAATGAGTTCATGGTAAGATTTCATCCATGCTTCGTTGGTGTTTTTTTTTTCTTTCTTTCTTCGGCATCTTGCGACGTCGTACTTGCCGCTTTTTGCTGCAAGTAGCTTCAACCTGCGCCAGCAACGCTCGGTGGAGCAGGAGGAGCAGGGTGGTTGGTGGCGATGGTGGTGTCCAATTGGGCAATTTCGTATCCATCAAACGAGAAGTGGCACATACGGCCGTGCCGCCGGAAAGCCTTGTGCCTTGTGCCAGAAGCGTTCTAGAGTGTCGCGGACAGGTAATGGTCGCCTTGTTTAACCTGACGTCAGGCTCAGCGGAGCGTCAAAAGTCTGTCGAAGTGTGTACACCGGCGGCGGCGGGGGTTCGTCGCTTAGCGAGTTTGGAGGCCATCGAAGTTCTTTGTGTGTGTGTGTGTGTCCGTTTCTGTGTATGTCGCAAGCCGCCGCAAGGCGAAAGAAAAGGCACGATCGTTCCTTCACCGTCCGGGCACTTTCGGACGAGGTCGTTGGACGAGGTTTTTGGAGGTGTGTGAAGGAGTTTCGGTCTCTTCTTGGAATGATTTGTGACTTCTCATATCTTCTCGTTCTGCTCTGGCCGGGCTTCGCGTTCGGACTTTGGTGCGGGTGTCTTTCGCACTCCTCAAGGTCTCGTTCCCCTGACTCGCTTCGACCGCTGGTTGTGGTTTTCCATCATCGGGGCACCTATGATGGCATGATTGGTTGTGTGTTCTACCCAGCGATCGCGGGCCTATGAGTCACGGATGATGCGATGGCTTCGCTTCAAACGCGTTATGTTTGAAGCGAAAATGTTGATGTGAATCAACGACCGCAACCCCGACCACGTTTCCCATGCAGTTGGGATCGTACCGCTGGCGTTTGGGTCGTGTTTTTGATGAAGGGATCCACACGCTCTCCGTCCAGGTCTTCCACAGACCGTCCAGCGAAGGCTCGGCTGTGGTAGCGTATATTTATATGTTTATTTATGCTTTCTTAGACGGAATTGTACTTTTCTCCTTCATTCGTCGCTGCTTTTTTTGCATTTCTCTGTGGGCTGTCGGTGTCGGTTTTTGTCTTCCTATTCTACGATTTGACGCGTCGTTTTTTCATGCTCTCCGTTCCATTCTCCCAGCATTTCATGCTTCATTATTTCGTACTTTGGGTCGTCTTTCCGAGGTGTTATGACTTTCTCGTGTTCCTACCCCTGCGGTGCGGCCCACCAGTACTTCCTGTGTTGTTTGTTTTTTTTTTCTGCTCCCCCCCCCCCTACAATACTTCCTCCAGATGTGTCTCTCCAAACGCTTCGGCGTCATTTGAGACACGGGCTCCGTTTGCTCTTGCTTTTTGTCCTCCCTATTGTGCTTACCGAAGAGCGAAACAAAAGTCACACCATTTTGAATGTGGTTTCGAGCGCTGTCAGCGATGAATCGTCCACGCAACCAAAAGTGATAATTTTAATATTCCTCCGTAATATGCGTTAAATTATGATGCCGTCCGGCGTTGGTTTCTTTCTTACGCGCTCGCGTTGAAACGTGTTGTCTAATCTACCTTCCGTCTAATGCCGGTGGACGATATGCTGTACGGATGCGGTTCATCCACGCCAGATAAGTCTGATGTCTTTTTCGCCTAAGACGTACGCGTACCTCGGCATCCACTGCTTGCTCTCGAGCTCTCGAGGCTGGCATGTAGAGTTTAGCGAGATGGAAACAATGGAAGAAAGAGGGATGGCTGTGTTTCAATTTACTTTCACGGCAACGGTTTGTGGGTTGGAAACGACGCAACACGCGTGACAGTGTGGTACTACGCCCCCCTGTGTGCTATTACTGCCGCTAAACGTAGGTGTGGAGAATTGTTGAGTGAATTGTGTCTCACTTTTGGGCGCCTTAACGACACTTGCACAGGAGAAAGGGTATATTTTGTGTCTGGCTGCTTGACGGAGTTTCGTTGTTGTTGTTGTTGTTGTTGTAAAAGTCACAACTTGGAGCACTCATTCGTACAGCCCCTTCCACGGCGGTAACTATCGAAATTAGAATATAAACAACCATCGCACCTCTTGTAATTACCCCAAACATAGGCGCCATAAAGAAACAGCTACCAACCAAGAAGCGTCGAAACATGAGCCATGCCCCCACTTCGCTCCTGATGGTCGATTGTTTTACGCACTTAGTGTGGCGCTCGTAAGAACCCGCTTCCCGAAACGACTCGAGCGCCAGCACTCTCAGGTGGAGGCTACTTAAGAACGCACAGCCCGAACGTGTGAACGCCGGAAGACAAAAGAGAGACCCCTACAGAACCCTTCCCGTGTGTGGCCGTCGGCAAGCATCGTCCGAGCTGGGCTGCGCTAAAAATCAGTGGTTGTAGTAGCGCGAGAACTTCTGGAAGTTTATTGCCCCTCATAACTCATATCATTAACCTGAATTGCAAGGTTTCACGTTACAGCGTGACTCGCGCACACTAGCCATACACAAGGGAAGGCCCCTATCATGGGATTCTTGGCGGCGCCCTTTCCGAGATACGGTAGAAAGTTTCAACGGACGCAAGTGTTCTGGGACGATGTTCTTCTTTGGAGCATGGGAGGTTTTTGGTCGTTAAATTTTCGTTTCCACTGCTATTTTGTAACAACGCGAGTAGTTATCATATCCCGGTACACTATCATAATGCTGAAGATAGCTTACGTTCCTGCTTTCCTGCCATGGTTGCTCCCGACGTCGCAAGATCGGGTACATTGTGCGAGCCAACGTTTAATGATCATTCGAAGCCGGCCATGTTATTAGCTCTGGAAAACGGTTCATTTACCTGCGGCTGGGTGTTCTTGGGTTCTGGTACTGGCCAGATGGTCGGTAGTCGGCAGCAACGCTTCAAGTGGCGTATGCTAATCGTTTTCCTTTACTTTCTTTTCCCCGCGCACGACGGTACGGCAATGATGGAGTCTCTGTCGGATGGCGCCATCTGGCTGGGAAAAGGACGAAGGGAAGGTGAACGAAAGACCCAAAGATACATGTGTGCAATGCCGCAGAGTACCGCATGGTCATTGATCGCGCTTGCTCTCGCGGTGGTGCTAATGGAGCTTTCTCCATCGAAAGCGAGCAGTGCGTACTGATAACGTTATCCAGTCCAGATGCGGCCGGTACCAACAGCGCCTGCGATGATGTACACGTTGTAGTCGCCGGCGGAAAGTGGCTCAACTTGGTGTGGTGGACGTGGTGGATCAAACCAACACGGCCTGGACACGAGAAGCCGATCACCGATAAGAGATGGGTTTTGTGATTCTGGCTTTGCAGATTGCTCACCTTTTAGTCCGCGTGATACGTTGCGAAGATCCGGTATTTCCGGAGCGATCGACACTGGGGCCAAAACCTGGCAGAGATGACCACTCGCGACGAACACGATGACACTAGCTCGCGTATGGTAATAAAGTAATTAAACTAATGATTATTTCCGTCCCGCCTCGTCAGGCAGGCTGGGCGAGATGTACTCGTTGGAACGGTTGTTTACGCTTGCCATTGCGCGATAAATCCCGGACACCCCCGGTCTCCGACTCTCCGGCCACTTGCAGGTGACTCTTAGCCGTCGCGATTTCTTTCTTTTCTAGCGCCGCTGCACCACCGCAACCGATGATGATTTCACTTCGCGCGGTTTTGCCCTTATCCGCTATCCCTGCGAATGGTCATAATTGTTACCACGCGCGCGCGCGCGGTATTGAAAGTCAATTGGCTGCGATGTGATTTCGCGTTTTTTTTTCTTTAGCCATTTGTTTTTATCATCAATAAGAAAGGGTGGACGGATTGTTGTATGCCTCGGTCACCGGTTAGTGGGGAAAAGGAAGCTCCAGTGTAATAAAAATAAACAACTTCCCACTCATTGACGCAACTGTTGTGACGGTTGGATTGGGAGATGGAGACCGGTGCGTGTGCGCTTTGCGCAAGGTGTATGTGTAGTTTATGCCGCAGGTGGTATTCACCAGGTGGACGGGGAAGAAATGTGCCGAAAGATAGGAGTACATTAGTTGCAGGGATACGATTCTGATGATTCGTCCAAAGAATGTTGTCTTTATGTTTGTCGGATTATGAAATACTGTATGCGTTTGGTTATAAGTACTATGACTGTTCGTTAAGACCACGAATTCCGAAGAATTAAATGAATCAATAAACAATAATCAATGATTGGATTCACTTATTACCACACGTTTATAGGTATAAAGGTATACATGTTGTTATGAAGTTGGTCTCCTAAATCTGGAGATGATTCTTAGAACATTCTTCCAAACCAGTTTTCGGGGTCTTTACGGGGATTTTAAAACTCATAATCTAAGAAGTTAACATGAACCGAAGATTATATTTTTACTGAATATTCGACCATCGTGCAATAATTTACAATCATGATCAGTATCCAGTTTAGTAGTTATCGGTGCTTTTCTTTGAGTTTGGGATGTCTGATCTAGAGGAGTCAAATCAAAGAAATACGCTTGACTTGTCAACAAATAGTCATAGTGTTTGTTAAACTATTTACTTCTTCTGATATAAGCATAGGATTAGAAAGATAGAGAGAGATAGAGAGAGGAGAAGAGAGCGAGAAAGACATCATTGTGAAACTATTTTCTGAGCTTCTATCAATTTACTCGATTCGTTCACACTGCGGCCGAACGGCCGAAATGTAGGCCAACGCTTATCGGCCCGCCACGATCGGCATGCTCCTTTGCGCCAATCGCTAATCTGCATGTTGTGCTCATCCGAGAACAAGATTTACCAGAATAACCGTTCCGGCCGGCCGGCGGTGATGTGAGCGCCGGCACTCGTACCGGTATACCGTAGCGGCGTGTAATTAATTTTTACCGTTTTAAATTGTTAACCGATCGCAATCTCCCCTGCGCGGACATGTTTGTGAACATTTGCGTTTGCGAAGGCTCTTTTGCCTGCTTTCTATTTGTAAACAAAGTAGAATAATGGCGATCGGCCGCTTCTCGAGCGATCAAGATTTGAGGAAGCCACACTAGATCGGAAGTATCTCACTTTTGGGAGTTTTTATTGGGCTTCGTTCGCCAAATACGCTAGCAGTGAGTGCCCATTCTGACCGAGGTAAACCTATACTGCGACGCGCATTCGCGCCCCGAGCAACTGTCTCTGTTTACTTCCTCTGACAGTCGACAAGATTATCCCTATTTGGTAAAAATACATTACTCAATCACAACAGCGCTGTCGTCCGTCAGAGATTGCATAGGGTCCGAAGAACTCGTTCGCAACATTTCCGGTCGCTTGGGTTTGGTGCCGCCGGTGAGCCGCACACGAGGTCGCTCGCCATAAATGGTCAACCGCTGTGGGGTTATTGATTGGAGTGGCTGATTGGAAGCCGAGCCATATAATACGGAAGAGCTACTCGCGCGCGCTGCCCGGTAGTGAAGAAGGATGTAAAGGTACTTCCGACTCACGCAGACACACAACATACACGCCGGCTAGTTGATTCGCCTTAACTGCTTGGAAAGCCCGCCAGATCTTCCGTCTCGTTTGTTTTTTATTCGCACCATCTTGTTGAGACACTCCAAACATGGGAAAAACATTGGCCCCAAAGGGTCCATATCACGCGGGGCGAATACACGCGGCCGGGTAGTATTCGCTTTGAATTGCATGAATTATCGTAAACACCACGTTGCGCACGACGACTTCATTTGAAGCCGGGACCGGGGGGGGGGGGGGGGGGGGGGGAAGACCGTAAACAGTCTTCACTGTTTTGACTCCTTCATTCATGCGCTGGCTTTGAATCGGCGCGACCTTTACTATCCTTGACGGTGGAGAAAAAGGGGACTCCCTGGTGTTTGTATAAATCACCGTTTACCAAGGCTTCTCCCGCGAAGTCTGAGAGAGCGCGCGAGAGAAAGAGAGAGCGAGAGAGAGAGAGAGAGACGGAGTGAGGCAAAAGACACCAAAGACCGTAGCGCCGGGACAAGGCAGGGCAGCGCTTGTCAGCAAGCGGCTTAATGATTTGAAAGAGGCAAAACACGGACCGCGGGCGCGCGTTATGTTGAGGTGAAGAAAAAACACACACACACACACACACACACACACACACACCATCCACCAATGCCTTCTTCTCCGGCGTATCATAGTCTCGACCCAACCGGAGACCAACCGGCTGGCTAAGCGTTACAGCGTGTAACCCAGGCGCTGTCTCCATCGACAGTGAAAGAGACGACAAACCGCCCCGCTCTCCCCCACCCTCCCTTTCAAGCCGCGAGACGATAACGATTGCGACGGGTGTGCAAGTGACGAACCCCGAGCGGAACCACTTGCGCTTGGGTCACCCAACCCCCCTAGGATGGTGGGATAGGAGATGGCGAAGGGGGTTTTGTTGTTGCTCGTTGTTGATCAAACGTAGTGTATGTGTGTGTGTGTGTGTGTGTGTTTGTTGGGGTCGGTCTTGCACGCATCGGTGCGTCCGCGGTGGCCCCCGCGACACACCGTCCGTTGGGCGCTCGCGCTCTCTCTCGCGCGCGCCCGCGCCAGCGCAGCTTTAGTCAGTGTTTAACGAGAGCCCCACCAGACCGGACGTCAAAAACCGTCGTGTCGTTGCTGTTGTTACGTTGTTGATACTTGAAGTAATCCAAACACCCGCGGCAATCCCCTAACCGTGTCGAGCGCACTGTGAGCCAAACTGACCGAACCGTGTATCTGTGTTTCCTGTTCTCGTCCACAGAACATCTAGCATGTCCGAGCGTCGTGGAACGAAGGCACTAGAACTATGGTGCCGCCGGATCGCCGAGGGCTACAAGGATGTTAAGGTCACGAACATGAGCACCTCCTGGCGGGACGGTCTAGCTTTCTGCGCCATCATCCACAACTTCCGGCCGGATCTGATGTAAGTATCGCTGTGTGGAGTCCTTCCAACGCTTTCCTAACCGAACCACCCGCCTCCCGAGAAAGCAACACACACAAACACGAACGAGAAAAAAAAGCCTAGCCAACACAACCCCGTGTTGAACTAACAGTACAGAAAACAATGGAACAACATACACACCCGATACTGCGATACACGCACGTAAACAGTGCTAATAATAACTCCAATCCCGCACACGCCTCGCCCGCAACCATTACTAACGCTTTCTAATCGAATATTTTTTCGGCTTCTTGCTTCCAATCGAAAACGAAACAATACGCCACAAAAAAAAAAACAAACACAAACCGTACAACCACCCTCTCCAACTACTAGGCGATAGACACTAAACAATCGTCTTTACACACTAGTAAGTATATGTGTTTGCCTGCGTTTTCTGTTTCCGAATGCGAGTGAACCCCAAACCGCGCCCCACGCCCCACACGGTTTTCGGGGGCCGCCCCAACCCCATCCCGCCTCCCGCCGTGTGTACGATTGATGTTTTATGGGTGGTTTCAGCAGGGGGCGGTGTGTGTTTAAGTGTGCCGTTGTTGCTGGTAGTGGAGTTGAGCTGTAGTGCCGAACAGTTTGGTAGTGTTTTAATTTCCCCCTTTTTTCGAACCGTTTGATCCGTTTTTGATTCGTCTTTGAGGTGATGTGTGAGCAAACAGAAAGCGGACGGATTGGATGCGCCCCCGTTTACGACGGGGCGAATGGGGACCTCTTTGGACGCTTTGTGGACGTGCGGTGTTCGTTTCGCGAATGATAAATATTAATACTCAAGTGTGTTTGAGATTGTGAGAAGCTTTTACATAGAGCGAGAGAGAGAGAGTGAGATACGAACGTTTCGGCACCTCCGGATGTGGTCACATTGGGGCACGTATTGCCGTGTTTGAATATTAGTATGCGTCCCTTTCGGAATTTTAATTAGTGACGTGAAACTAGAGTTCTCGATTTGAATTTGAATCTGACCGTTAACGTACTTTTTTGCGCGCTTCCAAGTCCCGTTTGTATTTGACATATTTTTATCGTAAATTATTCTTACGCCGCCCTGGATATTATCAAGTTCTAAGCATAGTTTTAAGACTAATAGAGTTGTTGTGATCTTGAAATGTAATACGTGTGTGTGTGTGTGCTGTCTTAAGTGATTTGAAGCAATGTACTTCAGATGATGTTTAGCTGCGGTGTTTGGGGGGTGTTATACATAATTAAGTAAAGTTAGATTTGACTAACCATTAACTAACCCCATTTCGCGTGTGTTCTCATCATAGCATATATCTCCTCATCCTCGTTCGTTCCCGTTTGTAACTTTAGAACTAACGGTGTTATTTTTCTTCCATTTCATCCTTAAATCTGCAACTTGCTCGATGTGTGATGGTGTGTGTTTTGTGTGTGTGTCTGTGTGGATGTGTTTGTGTGTGCATTTTCATCGACAACCGCATTCCGGCCTGTGCTGGCGCGCACCGTTTGCAGCGATTTCGCAAGCCTCAGCAAGGACAACGTGTACTACAACAATGAACTAGCGTTCACCATCGCGGAGCAACATCTCGGCATACCGTCGCTGCTGGACCCGGCCGATATGGTCAAATACGAGGTGCCGGATCGATTCTCCATTCTCACCTACCTGTCGCAGTACTACCGAGTGTTCAGCAATCAAGGTAGGTTAAGCTCAGCTGCGATAGAAACAAAAAATCCATCTCGCGAACCCTCCCGGACCACATGTGCCTGGCTTCTAATCGTAACCATCTTGACGTGCTCCGCTGTCCCTGCTGCCCAACCTTCCGTCGGGTCGTGTTTTATGTGCCACCGTTACCACCGCACCCGGTATTGGTCGGAGAGCGTGCTATGAGCGTTCGGTGCGCTGTGTTTACAGTACATAGAAAACATTAATCGCTTGAGGACACGGTTCGCTTGGACGTTAGGGGCTTTAAAACGCAACGGTTACACACAGAGAGAGAGAGAGAGACAACCGGGCACGTCACGCCGCGTGGTGGTAATTCTATTTTATGACCGAAACCAGCGTGGCTCGGGCATGCGAAAGTGATAGTGGCAGCGAGGGGCATAAAAAACCCCTCGACTTAGGAGTGCCCAACAATTAATGGTCGATCGCGGTTGACAGTGATCCGCAATGGTAAATGATTCCGCGATCATGGCGAAGTGATAACTGCTGCGGGCTGACCGCTGCTTGCGCCCTCGACGACTAAACCGATAGGATTAAAAGCTCAATGAATGATAGCAAGCAATTGCAATAAAATCAACCGCATGCATGCAAATTGATTTACGGCGAGGCACCGGTAGATTGTTTTTTGCTTGCTGTTGTTGTTGTTTTGCACTCTGTTTTACGCTTCTGCGCAATGCATAAACATTTTTGCAACAAGTTTTACGATCGTCCATCGGCGTCCACCGCTTTCCACGACAACACGAGCGAGATACTACAGTCCGTAACATAATCATACGATCGATCGGTTTTTGGACAATAAAACGAAAACTTGAAGTGTTAGATGAAGGGGATGTTCTACTGAGCTGTAGGAAATAAAACAATTCGTCTTTTTACTGTTTTGCACATTTTTACAGACATTGAATTGATCCATGTAATCATACGATCAGGAATCGATCGTTCCCTAATGGGTCGGACCGCAGATTGGAACAGGGGGAACATTTTTAACATATTTTATTTACATTCTCTATAGTTTTACGAGTTTTTAAAGGTGGTCGTATTATTGATTCGGTTGAGGTTTCCATTTTAACGCCTTTAAAACTAATTACACAAACTAAGCACAACAATTGCTGTCTACGTTATTTATTTTTTTGAAAATTCTGCGGGTATCGGATCAGTGATTCTTATACATGGTTTGAAAGGTTTTATTACGGCAAAAAAAAAAATGAACCAAAACATGTGGCCGACACATACAAATACACAAAAATCACAATACATTCAAAATATCCTGTTCAGATTCTGAGATCTTCATGACCGAAAAAAACGTTCTAAAATATGTTTAGTAAGTTGAAGGCCGTTCAAAATTGCCTGTATTTTTAAATGAATTTTGAGATGATTATTTATCTCAAAAAGAACGTTTTTGCAAGTGTTCATGTAGTTATGTTTCATGGATCAATTTTGTCCATGGCCAAAACATAGTAATAGTGTTTGTAAAAATAAGCAAAAATCCGAGAAGGATATGTTTTCGCTTTCATCTATCTCTTAAAATTTTTCTTTTATTATTAAAAAAACAGATGAATGTATTGTTATGTCAGGGACTGTATCGCCTAGCTACTAAACCACTGTAACAGTGGCGTAGAGCAGAGTATACCGGCGAACGGCTCCGCCGTCTCCGAGTCCGACATCCGATAGTGTTAATTAACAACCATTTCTCTTCCTTTCTCTTTCATCCGTTGCGTTGCGTCGTCGCTACACCTTTGCCAGAACCGGCGAACAAGAAGACCGCCGCTAAGGACACCAAGACCGACGACCTAACCTCGAAGGTAAGCAGCGCGCGGATAATGAACGGTCCATAAATTCACGATCCTTCGTCCGATCGGCGGACCGAAGATACTAATGCTTTCACTTCCGTGTGGTGCTGGTGAGGACGCGAAGAAGAGAGAGAGAGAGCGAGCGAGGAGGTTCTTATCCGTGTGAACGGTCGTACATCACGGGGAATGGTACCCGTCGGTTGCGCCTTCGCTTGCCTATGATGGTGCGTTGTGCATGCGAAGTAGTAGTCGGTCGGTCTATTCTTTCGGTAGCTGCTGTGAAGAAACGCTTTATCGGGGAAACGGAACAACCAAATACGTGAATGCTTTACTAAATATAACACAAAAATAGTATGCCAGTGGAGAATAGTCTTCATCTAGTTGGATCTCGGTGTAGCTAATATCTGTGTAAATAAGTCCATGTTCATGTCTGTCATCTCTGCTTACCTTTATAACCGAACCGAACTTGAATAAGTCAATTTGCAAGCGCATATTTTCCCACTGGATAGATACGACTGCCCGTTAGGGCGGCAGCCTCCAACATGTGCTAGACCACATTTCCCACCGTGCCTTCGTGTCTCTGTCCGTCAACTCACCCTGCCTGTTGTATCTGTCTATAATATCATCATTACCATAATCACATCGAATCGCTGTTGCTACCTCCCCCAGGGGACTAGGAGACGAGTCGAGCGACTCGGGTGTTTGTGCGGCCACGGTGCACTTGGTGGCGATGGATTTCTAGGTTAACCGTCCGAATGCGGAATAATTGGATTGCAGCAGCAGCAGCAGCAGCAAAAAGTGAACGATCGAAGTAAAAAACTCAAAGCTTATGGGATAACCCTGCATAAGAAGACATCGTGGACGGGGGAGAAATGGCTCACGCTATGTGTGTAACCGTGATAGAATATTAGCCCAGCGCGGAGTGAGTGCGGAGAGACGGCGGAAATGTGCAATAATGATGGCAAATTATATGTAGTTCCGTGCGCTGGCGGTTGCGTGGCCGAAGAGATGGCCAATTCGCCATGTATGACTTTTTGTTTCTCCTATGCATCACTAGCTTAACTTGGGTACCTACTCGAGATGCGTTTGCTTTTCTTCCTCTCCCTCTAATGCTCTATTTCTGTTCGGCCGTTTTTGTGTTGTTTCCACCGCTGACCAGGGCAAAACGAATAGGTTAGGGGCCGGTATCAATTTCACGAAACAGAGCGGTGTGCGATTTAGCCCCTCCTGTGCCTGTGTCTCTCCCAAGAGTCGCTTTTATTGTTGGTTTTCAGTTCCGTTCTGCTCGCAGCGTTATAAACGTGCGCCCATTGGACAAGTTTGAGCGAGCTCTGATTGTAATTTCACTAATGGTCCGCGGCACGATATTTCGAAAATTACACCAAAAGAACGCCCTGATGTGTGGGATCTGATTACTTCCCATCAGGCATTTGTTACCATTGTTTTTTTATTGTCGTTGTCTCAAAAGCGCGTGCCCGCGTGTGTCCGCTACGACCCGTGGCGTTAAAAATTGAAGTCGCGCTTTGTTGATTTCATTTTCCCTAAAATTACTCTACGGACACATCACAATACAGCGCCATTTCCTCTCGTGCTGTGACCAGAGTGCCACGCGATAGAATCGAAAAAGTGCAACATTGCCCCCGGGGGCGGAAATGCACCGTCAGTTTCACCGGGAAATCACGCCCGGAAGTGGGGAGGAAAAGTGGGAACGGCTTTTCTTCCGTTTTGCGTGGCAGGAACACGCGGTATCTTCTTGCGCTGCGATGCCACCAACAACGTCGAACGCTATTGTCCGCCGTGGACCAATGAAACGTTTCTCGCTGCGCTCCGGATGGGTATGCAGTTCCTGTGTACTAAAAAGGTTATGCGCATCACTGATTTCAATTGGAACGAACATTTTAAACGGCAAGTCGCGGCCGATTCTCGATTCGGCGGGCGATAGACACAAAAAAATCGTAGGCGAGGCTAACTGGGTTTGAGTGTAAGTGAAAAAGGTGCATTCAGCGTGAAATGGGCACTCCCCTGAACCGGTGGAGTCGCGTCCAATGTTTGAGCTAAATGTGTCAATTTCAACACGTTTTAACTTTCACTAGAGCTAGAAGTGAAAAAACCCGTTCATTTTCAATCTACTTTGTACACTTTTTTTAGGAAATCCAATTCTTCAACAGTCTGTGCGCTATTTCTGGGCGGCAGCAGCTGAACATTTGGAGGGCACGCTGCGTAAAGTTCAACGACGTTTCGTCGTTGGTTTGGGCAAACATCACGCGTTCCGAAGACGAACGAATGCATATCAACGGTCGGTACAAATGACGGGCTTCTAATGCACTCCTCCCAGACGCTGGTGATGTTCCGTACGTTCCATGCTAGGCACGTTCGGTAGAGCTTAAGTCAATATGTGTTCAACACGCAAACAAGCGTCCCCAAGCCGGCGTTTCTCGTTCGCGCAGCGTTCTGATCGTCACACCTGAGTCATCATTATGAGATAAGGTGTTTTTTTCTCCCCCTGATAGAGAGAGAGAGAGTGATGGAGCGAAGCAGATGGGTGCGTGATGATGCTGTAGGTGTCAAACATTCGAAGCATATACGTGCGGGAAAGAGAGAAAGATGGTGCACCCCACCGTCATATGCATATCGCACCACGTTTTAGTCAGTAGCCGATCGGAACCCGCGAGGTTGACATCAGTTCCGTTGCGATTTTGACTCACCATTAGGTAGCCAATCACGTTTTGATGCAATTATCCGTCGTAGACTAGTTAACTAGCACTTTGAAAGCGTACGTACTGCACCTTAGTTTTGTTACTAACCAAACCAACCCCTAACCAACTCTGTTTTAACGGTGGTGTTTATTTGATCGGTTACGCGGAACGCAATAACATGAAGCCAGCATATGCTCACCGTGTGTTTTCTATTTTTCTCTATTCCCTTTCTTTATCTTCTCTCTCTCTCTCTCTCTCTTTTGTAATGCCATCGCCAACACGCTCAACGACATAATAAAATGTTACAAATTGTGAAACACACATCCGTCACGTTTACCTGATCCTTTTGCCCCGGGGTGATTGTTAAACATACGCAGGAGGACAGCAACAGCCTGGATATAGTCGGCCAATACAAGCCGGAAATTTTCTGCTAAAAGAAGGCGGCAATCCAGACCTGCGTCGGGCACCGAACTGAGAGCAGCCGTAAAGCTACCCTTTAGCCAAGCGCGACGCAGCGAAACCAGAACAAGAATATAAAACCAAATACACCCTTAGGAAGAAGTGCGGCATAAACTAAACGTTAGCGTAGATCATCGAATGCAAAACGCATCTCCCAGGCTGCAGAGGAGCAACTGGGAGAGCCAAACAAACAACCGGAAACTCACTGGAATATATTAATCGAAGAATCTCTCGCATCTGGATTCGCGAACGACACAATTCACCCGCCGCGACCAGTTGCGCTGTTGTGCGATAAAGTGAACTGAAGGAGCAGCTCGAACAAATCGGCAAAAATCAATACCAAAACTGAGCATAAATCTCCCCTGTGTGTGTGTGTGTTTGTGCGTGTGTTAGACATAGTTTGTCTGTTTTTTTTTTGCGCGTTAAGTATTGTCCGTAGACTGTTAGGCATATAAGAGTGTTTGCAGAAAATAGCCACGATCACCATCCGCCACCACCTACCACTACCACCATTAGCACCAATAGTTTACTACCATCATCGCAAAAGTGTGCCTAGCGACTTGTGAATTTTCAAGACGCTGCAACTAGTAAACACGAGATTGTGCGCAACGAACTCACCGCTGTTACCACCGCAAAGCTTAGCCGCGCAACGATAGTGAAAAAGAAATCGTTCGGAATCGGTTGTAAAGGAAAACGCATCAAGTGCCGCCGGGCGGAAAACGCAACCGCCGGTAAATTTCACCATCAAACACTGGTCGCTCAACCAAAACGGCCGCCGAAGCAAGCGAAGACAACGAGCGTTTAAGACTTCGATACCGATTACCCGGCAGTTTGCCGGAAATTTTGCTAGCAGCACCGACGAAACATATCTGGATCAGGTAATTCCATTCATTCGCAGTCGCGTTCGATATCCGTTGTTCGAATTTGGCACACGGGCCTGGCTTAAATGACACGCGTGCTTCATTCGAAAGCCACCATAACCCTCTAACAAGGCACACCTGCGTGGGGGTCGTTTAGTCGCAAAAAAATAACACAAAAAATGTCTCACATTGCCCGTAAGACTGAACTAATCGGATCGTTTCCGTAGGGTGCCCGAGTGGTAGAGTGTAGCATCACATACACACAGCGCGATATGGCAAACAATTAATCAACGGCAGATTTTCTTCGCTCTAACGCTTTTCTTTTTCGTGCTGCTTTCCAACTTGTTGTCACGTTATTCACTTCATTCAAGTCTTCGTGTCTGTGTAGCGTTCCATTATTCGGTTCACTCTGTACCGTCCGTTTATGTAGACGACTGTTGTGCGTTTTAATGTTTGTCTCTTTTTGTTTTGAACGAATCCGTTTCGTGGCGTGCACGCGGTATGGGCAAAACCGAGACATTTCCTTTGCCATGCCCTATTTTGAACGCTCTATTCGCTTCGCATCGAGCTCCGACTGACAGTTAACAATAATGCGTTGCTTTCTACTAATCCGCAGATGGCAAGCATACCGGCATTTGTGGGCGTTCCTAAACGTGCTTCCTGCAACCGCTGTAGTAATCCCATCTTCCTGGCAGAGCGCATCAGTTTCGGCGAGAAAAGCTACCATCGGTCGTGCCTCAAGTGTGCCCGCTGCGGTACTCAGCTGACCGTGGGCAGCTTTTACGAAACGGAAACGGACGGCGAGTACTGCTGCGAAACATGTCCGGATGAGGAGATACAGCTCGAGCAGCGGCGCGAATCGTCTGCGTCGTCGGAGGAAAACTTGTCGCCGGTTGTCGCCGGCAGCGAGCGCAAACCGAGCAGCAGCAGCGCACCCGTCGGCCTGTCCAGGAACGTTCGCAGCAGCAAGTTGCTCGATCGGATTACGTTCTTCGAATCGGCTCCGCTGAGCGATGAGGAGAAAACGTCTAATCTGGAGCGTAAGACGAGGATGAGCCACTTCCTGAAGGAAACGCTCAAAGACGTGGAGCAGCATGAAGACAAACCACCCGATTTGCCGGCCGTTGGACCGCCAAGCTCCGTGCGAAGTAGTTCAGAGGAGAACGGCAAAGCAAAGCCGGTTGCAACGGAGGAAGATGTGGACGATTCGGAGGAAGAATCAGCCGACGAGAACGATGTGGAGGACGAGTTCGAAAAGCTTGTACAAGGTTTGGATCAGGAAGATTTGGAAAGTCAGAAATCGATTCCGGTTCCACAGCCCGTTGTCGACCGTTCGTCTCATGTGATCAAAAATGAGCTGGAAGAAGAAATTGCCACGTCAACGCCTATTGCATCGCAAGATCCTGAGATGAACAGTCCTGCAGAAATTATCCCGCAAACCGAATCTTCGAAATCCGAAGCTGACGCTGAAACTGAACCTTTGGATGATAAGAAAGAATTGAAATTGGAAGTAATCGCTACCGCAGAGGAGATTGATGTCAAAATGTTGGAACTTGAACATATTGAGGACGTGACTGAAACAACTGAAGCCAGTGATTTGAAACACGAACAAGTCCAAGCCGTGGAAGAGGATAAAACAAGCGAAACTCTCCATGAATCATCTACAGAGATCTCAGATAACGTAGCGAAGGATACACCCACTGCAGTTGTTGCGGTGATTGTGGAAACGGAAACACCAACATCTGCTCCGGAAACGGAATCCCTTCCGAAAGATTCTAATGTGCCTGAAGAGAACGAAAGAACTGAGTTGAAAATGTTGCCTATTTTGGACGCTTCGGATAATTCTGACAGCAAGCTAATGGTGCCTAATGAAACTGCGCAAGATACGCTAATAGAATCAAAAGTGCCTGAGAAGGTGGAGGAGAAGGAAGAAGCAAAGATTGCACCATTACGTGAGAACCACGAAGTAACGGAACCTGGAAAAGTGGAGCAAAAAGAGGACAAAGATGCTTCTAGCAGTGAGGAACAGTATCCATCTGATCTGAACCCATTCGGCGATGATGACGATGGTGAGGCGAACGAAAAAATTGTTGCATTGCGTTCAGTTCCAGGCGGTGGCAAGCCCGTTCCAACGATGCGTCGCGTTAGCACAAATCCCTTCGGTAGTGAGGACGAGGATGACGATACGCCGCAGTCTCCTGCCGCGAAACCTCCCCGACCACCGCCACCGAAGGTTAAAACACTGAAGCCTGTTCCCGCGAACCCGTTCGATGACGATGACGACGAAGGACCAGCGAACGAGCCGGAAATAGTGCCCGTATCGAAGCCGTCACCTCGTCGTACGCCGGTTCCAACGCCACGTAAAGCGCATGCCTACAACGATTCGATTAGTTCGTTGGATAATTCGCTTATGTCGAGCAGCCGGCTTAGCAGTTCGAACGTTTCGCTCGCATCTAGTCTGGAGAGCGGTCCTTCTTCCATCGTTGCTCCGCGACGCAAGAAAGGCAAGGCGCCCGATATTCCGCTGGCAACCGTTGGATCATCGACTCCAGTCGTGTCTCAGCATCAATTAAACAATTCAACGGCTAGTGTCGAGCCGACGTCAGTGGAAAACCTTTCCAACAACAGCGGAACTTTGACAACACCGCGCAAGAAGCGTCTAGCTCCGGCACCACCACCAATACCCAGCTCGTCTTCAACGCCTAAGCAACCTGCGAAGCTGGAGGGAGAAGGGGGCGGTTTAACAAGATCACCTAGCCAACGTTTGCTCGCCGTCGATGCAAGCCTGCTTACCAGTAACCATCGTGAACCAGCTGATACTGTAAGTCATGCGACAAGCAACGAATCCGTCGTCTATCGAAGAACAATAGTTCCCCTCGTGCTGGACGATGATGGCCCAGAATCCCCGATACATAGCGCGAGTACCAACACCAGCGAACGGCAGTGGGAAAAGATGAAAGACAACAAAGAGGCCCAGAATCGCAACCGTCAGTCGCAAAGTTCGCCCACAACGAGCGAGGGCCACAGTTTTGGAAGCCCCGGCGGCGGCAGTGGAGCGCTTTCCATACTCTCGAACAAATCGTCCCAGGGTAAGTGGAAGCGGCGCAAAGGCCCGGCTCCAGCGCTCCCGATGATCGCGGCCCCGCTACCGGAACGGAAACCGATCAAAATGCTGCCACTGAAGGAAATCCACCAGGAGCTGCAGATCATCGAGACACAGCAACAGGGCCTGGAGAAGCAGGGCATCGTGCTGGAGAAGATGATCCGTGAGCGTTGTGAGGGTGTCGAGGCGGACGTCGATCTCGACATCCGGCTGCAGGCCAACTCGAAGGAGGTGGAGGACTTGATCATGCAGCTGTTCGAGCTGGTGAATGAAAAGAACGAACTGTTCCGGCGACAGGCGGAGCTGATGTACTTGTAAGTTGTGGAGTGGGATTGGGCGCGATTTGGGGAAGCCAATTGATGGTCTTGTATCTTCCAGACGGCGCATGCATCGACTGGAGCAGGAGCAGGCAGATTTGGAGTATGAAATTCGTTTGCTGATGGCGCAACCAGAAAGGAACAAGACGGATTCGGATAAGGAAAAGGAGGAAGCGTTGATTGCGCGTTTGGTCGAGGTAAGTAGTGAAACTAGAATAATACAATTAGCTCATTACTAAGTCAATTCTTTTAGCGCTACGTTTTTGGATCTAATGTATGGCAATCAAATCATACTTAACTAGTATTACGCAAATCAAGCAAACGTTTCTTGCCTCAAACTATCGAGTATAAGAACAGAGAAAACCTCTTAGGAGAGGGAATATTTAGTAGTTGAGAGGATTCTCGATCCAAGTAACTAAATTTGACTACTCCATCTATCTGCTAAGAGTTTTTGTTGAGCGATATCTGACTTTAAGTTTCTGCAATGTTTAAGGGGTCAGGTTGTATATTTTATTTATGTTCATATTTTACCCTCCTCATTTTCATAGATTGTCCAGTTGCGAAACGAAGTGGTCGAATGTCTGGAAATGGATCGTATTCGCGAGGCAGAAGAAGATTTGGTAAGTTTATTTTGTTTCGGTTCGCCTTGCTTGCAATTTGTATAATTATTGTTGTTTTTATATCATCAGTCTATAAAGCAGAGCATCGAAGAACGGGCCGCCAGCCAACAGTCGAAGCATGGTAGCAGCAAGAAAGATTCATCCGCCAGCTCCACAACACTCCCGCTGACCGACGCAGAAAAGCGCGATTCGTCAACGAAACTTTCGAAGAAAGAGAAAAAGAAGCTTAAGGAAGCAAAGAAGCTAGTGAAATCGAAAAAGATCGATTCGGAAAAGGTATGTTAGTAGTTCGGTGTTTTCCCGTTGTTCACGTCCTAATGCGGTTCCTGTGTGTTTTCTTGTGTTCAGGATGCCGATGAAACGGAAAGTAGCACGACGAAGGAGAAGAAAAAGAAAAGAAAGTTTCTTTTCTAAACCACGCCATACATGCTTACGTCTCTACTGAAGGCTTTAAGCCATACGCAACTGGAGTCGTGTGCCCGTTTCCAGACGGTTTTGAACTTCTACATTCACATTCCTCCTGAACGCTGATCGATGCTGATCCGTCCAACACTGTTTACGCTGCTATGCGGTACGAGCTCAAACAATTTCTTTTCAGCGTTATGGTTTTCTGCTCGACCAGCTGCGTAATGATTACACCGAGCGGCCGGGCTGTGGGGTATCCTATTCGAATATTAGTGTCACTCAATCACGAGATTTGTTGCAAATCTGATCAGGCATTTGGTTTCGTATGTATGTTTTTGTTCCGATAGAATTGATTCTATATCGTCCGCGCTTTGATATTACTACACCACTCTCGCTACATCAACTGTAGATATTTCAACCATCGCATTTAATTCACAGCTGTTGTAAGTCGGAGCAATTACGTACCATTTTCTCTTAGAGGACCATCAGATTCTTTCGTTTGTTGCATAGTCCCATCATCTCCGATCATTTCATTCGCGCACACATTTTGCATACATGTTTTTCTCTGGTAAATACTGTTCAGTTTTTACATCCATAGGTTATAGGACAATTATTAGCGTAAAAGTGCACTTTCTATACGAAAGGCATGCCAATAGTGATAGCACGATTGAATTATATTTGCCTAATAAGAAAACAGAAATAAAATATTAATTGAGCTTACTGTTGAAGCTAACTATATTGATTCAAGTAGCATTGTTCAAATGTTTGTGTGTGTGTTGAAGCCTAAAGCAAGATGACATTCCCAATTCAAACGATTAATATTGTTCAAAAGTGTATTACTTACTTTACTACATAATTACTTACTTTACAGCCCGGTGATAGTTTTTCTCTTGCATTAAAAGTGAAGATAAATCATTTCTAACAAATATACACATCAGGATTTATTGAGAACTGCACAATTTCAATCGGTTCAAGGAAATTCTCTTCCCAACTGCAGCGATGGTTCATTCCCTACGCGTACAACTACTGTTCATTAGCATTCCCGCGGGATCAAATCGGATCCAGTCGTTCGTCGTTTCTTTAAGTAGTTTACATTCCAATGTTGTCTACCCTTCTTGTTTTCGAATTCAACGCAATTATTAAATTTGAAACACAATTGAATATAAATTAATTTTCTATTTGAATCTAATTCAACAGTGTGTGTGTGGTTGCACCTTAAATAAGGGAAAGCGATTTTTGCATTCGAATAGAAATTGCACGTATGGTTGTTATACGATTCGGCTAATTTAACATTTTCTTACCTAACAGTATATAAATCAGCACGACCACCTGCTTTATCGATGCAACATAATGTTATAAACGATATCATATACGAACAGTAAAATATATCTGTCTAGTGTCTAAAAGAGGTGTTACTGGTAGTTTAACAATTATTCCTTGCGTGACACTCTCACGACTGCATCCATTCCCACTCCTGCGTGGTGAAACTAATTTTGATTATGCTACTGGCATCACTCGTTATTTCGCGCCCCTCCTCTCAAATCCTCGTTTTGTTTGCAAATGTGCTCCAGCCCGCTCTACGCTTATACAAGTTATACATCTAGATCAACAATTAGACACTATGATATCGTTGCATGCTTCGCTTCGGGGTTCGTTCCCCGCAGCTAATGTTCAACGTCACGATACGAAGAGTATGGAGAAATATGCAATATAAAGGGTTCATCTTTTGCTACGGTTCATTGTTTCGTTTAGGTTTATGTTCGATTCCTTCTAGCCATTAACACGATTCGAATAGATATTAACACTTAGAACTGGTTTTGTTATTTTTGTTACTTTTTTTCGCTTCTTCCGTCTCTGTCTGCTATGCGTTACTATCGCACTGTTACACTGCTCAAGAAACAAAAATACCAATCTACACTTTATCAACATTATTACGGCATTACTGCTTGATCAACTCGGTTTAACTGTTGTGGCTTTTTTGTAGCATTTGTTTCATGTTGCATTTGCTTTCATTACGAGACACTTACGGTAACAGTGAATACAGATTTACGAAGTAACCATATCTTGTGTACGTGTGTGTGTGTGTCGCTGTGGCTATGCTTCTTTTTCAAATGTAATGCATGTATGTGTAGTTTGAAAATGAAATTGAGCCTGAAACTGATCGAGCGAAGATGATAACCAAATGAATGTAGCAGACACCTAAAATAAACCGCATTTCTGCATTGCTTTTGATACATTTTGTTCACATCTTTCAAATGTTTTGCCGCACTTCAATTGATCGTTTTATCACTTCAGCAACAAAACAAAAAAACATGTTTTTTTGATTAGTGAAACTAACGCATGCTGGTTCATTATTAACTCCTAAAACAACATTATACTGATTAAAGCATCTATAACCATTGTTTTTTTTTCATTTGTTTTCAGTAACCACTTTGACATTATATTACCTTTCCATATCAACATTGACTATATAAGGAGAAAGTACACTCGCTGCACACTACTATCTACGTTTCATCGGTTTTATTGTTTTGCTGCATGAATGCACAGAGCGTAACGCCTCCTGCTTTCTCTTCGCACTACATCGAACGTTGTGTGTAACAGTCGTAACAGTATGTTCATTAACTAGTAGCAGTAAGGTAGGCTTGATTTATTTGATTGGTTTTGAGTCCCTCGAGATGATGGCATACGCTAGGTCATTTGTCGCATGAAATCTTTCTTTTCCCACTGTCGGGATGGCTTGCACAACGGCGTGCTCCCTCCTGATAGTTTGTGTGGCAGCATTATCGCCTGATCGTATGTGTGTGTGTAGGTTTATTTAACATATAGTTCAATTTGCAGCACTCACAATTCCGCTCGATAAGGTTAACGTGTAATGTGTTTAATTCAACTGCCAAACAAAGCGTTAACAGTGGATTAAAACAGCAACAGGTGTGTTAACTACGCCGCAGGGTATGCAATCCGCATCACCACGACATAGCCCAAAAGATCGGTTGCGGCGTTTTGTCCGGCGTAATTGCATACTTTCTGGTCGCTGTGGGTAATTTGCGCCAGAATGCATGCATTACGCACGACAGAACGTTCTATTAACTGCATTATTAACGCCTTATTTGACAGCTTTCCAGTGAATGTGGGTGAATGTGGGTGAATTGTGTTATATGTTGCGTCATAGTTCAGCGTGTTCGCTACGCATCCCTGAACAAGGTTGTGTTTTCGGGATCGAAATCATTGCTGGCATCGATACGTGTGGTTGTTCTCTCCGCTGGACTAGATGCTAGACAGCGCCTCTATGCGCGGCTGGCTCGACGAGGGTGTACGAGTGTGCTTATGCTTATTGTTTCTCTATCGCAGCCCGCTCTATCGTAACAGATCGAGTTAAATGCTCACTTAGGAGTCGAAATTAGGAAGGCACATAAGTGGACTTGTTGGAACATTAACACGCGTCTCTTGCCAGTTGCTGTTACCTCATCATACCTGTGTTCGTGCCATCGTTCTCCCGTCAGGTCGAACGGGCATTCCGTGCCGATCGGTTTAGAATATCTGTTACATCGTTTTCTTATTCTCTCTGTTTGCACTGCCGGCCCCGGCCCGCTTCGCTCGAGGAACTAACCGAACTTGGAAGGTGGGAGGGTGTGGGGGGGGGGGGAGGAGCACAAAACGGTGTGGGATACAGGTTCTATACAGGTGTGCTCTACCAGCAACTAAAGCTTTGTTTCGCCGCACGCTTGACTAGATATGATCGATGTTTATAGAGTAGGACTATCTGTTTTCTTACACACAACTCTATAAACCTATACGACAGCTAATAGTTACGAGCTCTTCGATACCGTAGAAAAATAATCCATTCGATAAAACATTTCCCCTTATGTGTAAAGTACAAATAACTGGCTTTCCGACTCGCTTCATCGACTCTGCTCACTAGTTACAACTCTCCGAGGTTCGAGACCCGACCCGACGGGGAAAGTGACTTGTGGGACCGATTGCAACGGTGGTCCCGGTCGCTCAATAGGACAGTCCCTGCTTCGTGACCGTGTACCAGGCCTTCACCTTCACCAGCGTTGGCGTAGGAACGTCCGGTGGCGCTGTCGCACGCGTCTGCTCCGACGGCACGCCCGGGCAGCAGTTCAGTTCGTTCGGTCGCGGCATACCGCAGCAGGAGGAACCGGGTGGTGACATCGGAGATGAAATCGTGGCAATGCGGCCCGCCGATTGCAGATGATGGTGGTGGTGGTGGTGGTGGTGATGGTGTTGGCAATGGTGCTGATGGGAGGACGTAGTCGAGGAGGAGGCGGACAGTTGCCTCAGGAACCCGCCCGTGCCGTTGCAGGGTGGCAGGGCGAGCGAGAGCGACTGGGGTGGCGCTACTCTGGACGACGGTGGCAGTAGCGGCGGGGGCGGTGGCGCCGGTGGACCATAGAAGGACCCTTGACCGAGACGCAACGTAGCCAGATGCAGCGGTTGCAACGGTTGCTGCGAGTGATAAGTGTCCTGCAGCGGAATGTGATAGTGCTTGACCGGTGGCGCTGGCGGTGGTGGGGGTGGTGGCGGCGGTGGGGGTGGTGGCGCTGCTGCCGCTGTGCAGGGCTGATGATGATGATGATGGTGATGTTGGTGTTGGAGGTGACTGTGCTGATGTCGAACGGTTGCGTTCGTCTTGGCACGCCCGTTGGCCAGTATCGATTGTTTGGTCGCCCGGGACGTCCGGTGTCCTTTTGACGAGGCGCCCACGCCGCTAGTGCCTTTCATGGTGGCGCACGATGGCGGTGGTATTTGCGTTTTTGCGCTTCCGGTGGTGTTGGTGGTGGTTGCAGCCAGCTCCGCTCTGTTCGCAACGCTTCCTGCGGTCGTCGTTGTTGGTCCGTTCGATGTGTCGGATTTCAGTACTGAACGAGCATTGGCAGGGTGGGAGTGTGAAGCGGTAGTGGGGAGAAGAAGCGGTAGAAAAACCATAAAGTTTCAGTGATATTTAAATCCAACGTTCTTGACGCGGCTTGGAGCGATGGCGGCGGTAGTTGAAACGTGTACTTTCATGAGGTTGTGCAAGAATGATGATGATTACTTGTGGTTATAGTTCTTGCGAAAGATAGCTGGAGTTTGCTCTCTCTCTTTACCCCCACCCAGTTTTGGGCTCCGACGGGGGCATCAAGTTGCATATAAATAATGAGTGTTTTGCGAAAAGTCACTGCATACTGTGTCGGAAGCGAAATTCCATTCCACATAAATCAAAGCTTGAGCGTAGCTTGCTATGTTGGTGTAAGTAAGCGGAAATCTTTTTTTTTCCTCAAATTAATAACCAAGTTAGGCAAATAAAGCATGTAGAAAGCAAAAAAGAATAGAAAAAAAACACACAAAAACTCTTAATACAATTAGAGTGCTTACATTTCCAATATCTTACGAAAATTGAAATTATATAAACCAGCCAAAATAACGTAAAACATGTTTCTTTTTTACAAAGGATTCTGTTTCACAGAAGTTTATTGCATAATATCATACAAAGACCTAACAGAATGATTGAAATAACATAACCAAAAATGTGTCCCGTTTCTGCTACCGGCGCAAGTTTACTTCGCGTACAAATGTGCGACACTACGGCAAGAGCAGTCCGTAGCAGGCGGCGAGGTCGGGGCTACCCCGATCCCCCGTTGTGCGCGCATACTTACTTGCCGTTTGCAAGCTGCTCTCGTTCGAGTTTTCGTTGCTCCCGTTCGAGTCACCCGGTGGTGCCGGGAGCTCCCGATCCAGGTCGTCCGGATCCATGTCGTCCCCGTCCGGGTCGCTGGCCCGCCGCCGCTCGAGCACGTAGCCCGGCAGCGTGTGCAGCTTCTCCAGCGGTCATATGGTCGAGTCGAACACACCCATCGAGCTCGAGATGAGCTGATCCTTCCGGCAGCAGTCGAGGAACTCTTCGATCGTTATCACACCGTCCCGATTGGTGTCCATCTTCTGTTGTGTGGGGGAAAAAAAACACATGACTCAGAAAAGGCGTATGATTCTGGATCGTCGCCCCGCGTCACTTACCTGAAAGATCGTGTCCACCTTATTCTTAATGTTAACCTCATCGGTACCGCCGTCGTCGCGCGCTCCCATCAGCTCGTAGATGGCCGTCACGATGTCCGTCATCTCCTCGCGCGTGATCTTGCCGTCGTGGTTGATGTCGTACAGCGAAAAGGTCCAGCACAGTTTCTCCTCGAGCGTGCCCCGAGACAGTATCGATAGTCCCTGCACAAAGTTCTGCCCGGGCGAGTGTGTTGGGTTTAGTCAATGTTTGGTAAGCGTTTCACGGGAACTTACCTCAAAACTAAGAATGCCTGTATGCTCCTTGTCTAAAGTGTTGAACACGTAGTGTGCATATAATCCTGTATTGGCTGTAATGAAAAGAAAACAAAAACACATTATTTATTACGGCTTTTACAGACAATTTTAGTATTTATCGGGATAAATCTGTATGTGTTTTTGTATATTCTACTCCTCTGCTAATATTTTTCTGATGGTAAGACAAACATAATTTATGAACTGTCTTCACAGTGAAAATGTCATTGTAAGGGTTTTTTGATTTTACGTCAAAGATCTGAAAGAAGTTTGGTAGGCAAAATGTATATGCATACCTTTTTATTTTTTATCAATATCCTACTACAGGAATAAGATTTTGTTTTTATTTATGCCACTGCTACATTCCCATAGCATAATTATGCTATTCTAATTGAGACACGTCATCTGGCCATTCTTTTACCGAACAGTTCGTAAAAATTTCCTAAAACTATCCGAAAATCGCATTGGTACTTCAATTAGAGAAACAATTATAGAAACACTGCTACATAAAATGTAAACGTGAGTTCTTTGACTGAAAACAAAAGACCATCTAACAACTTCTACTTTCTCTGATGGCACTGCATCCTTCGAGGGTCTTTGTCTGCCATTTGAAGCTTTCCTGGGCTTGACTGGGCTTTGACTTTACAGCGTAGGAACGTAGTTGAATAGTCACAGTTCTACGGAAAGAGCTCCGCCAAATATGATAAGGGATAGTGGAAAAGGATAATTAAATCGAAACATGGGACACTTTGCTTCTATGGACTTCAACCGGTCTGGTGATCCGTCGTTGTCTTTGATCACTCCGTGAATGTCAACCTACTAACAAATGCTAATAGCCTACGTGGGGGTCACGTACAGATAGGTGATCGCACCTTTGAAGTCGTCCAAAACTTCACCTATCTTGGGTCAAAAGTTAGCTCCAATAATGACATAGATGTCGAAATACGCGCACGGATGCTGGCAGCCGACCGGTCATACTACAGCCTGAAGAAACTTTTCCACTCAGCAAACCTGTCGCGACGGACGAAGCTGGGACTTTATAAAACATTCATAGTCCCAGTACTCACATACGCCTCTGAGGCATGGACTCTGTCAAAGTCTGACGATGCCCTCTTAGCCGCGTTCGAGAGGAAGATGCTCAGGAGGATTGTTGGTCCCGTATGTGTGGAAGGACAATGGAGGAGCCGCTATAATGACGAGCTCTATGAACTGTACGATGGCCTCACTATTGTGCAGCGTATTAGACTCGCCAGGCTCCGGTGGGCTGGTCACGTCAGTAGAATGACCCAGCCCGTAAAGTCCTTTTAGGCCGTCCACATGGACAGAGGAGGCGTGGTAGGCCCAGACTGAGATGGATGGATGGCGTTGATTCTTCCGCCAGAACGGCCGGGATAAATGATTAGCTGACGACGGCGCGTGACCGTGAGCGGTTCCGGAGTTTGTTGCAGCAGGCCAAGACCGCGAAGCGGTTGTAGCGCCTGATAAGTAAGTAAGTAAGAATGTAAACCTCAAATTTGTCTTGCGATAAGAGATGTAAATTATAAATCAACAGCATCAATAATCGATTATGTTTCAGACTATGCTTTGAGGAGTCAAATGACAACCTGAAAAAGGTGAAAAAAATGATAAAAGTTCGTTTTTAATGTCCAAAACATGAGGTAGTTGAAGGGTTCGAACTAGGTTTAATGTAACATTGTGAAACGAATCACACAGTGCCACAAGCAACTATCAATAACAAGGAAAGGGATGAGTGTATATGGTATATGGACGAACAAAGAAGCATAAAGAACGTTTAAGGGCTTCTATATCAATCACAGCACCGTTTACCCTCACGATGATGTTTATATGAACGAATATTGATTGGTTTTTGGAAAACGAGTGCCTAATACTTTGTAATAACTTGTATTAACAGAAAGTGAACATAACTATATGCATCATTACTTCATAATTCATCGCTTTACGGATACGTTTCCCTCCTTTTGGTAGTTTTTTTACGCTTAAATTTCGCTTAAACACTGCCCAAATCAATGAATAATTCATTTCCCCTCGTTAATGACGCAGAAAAGTTTATCTCAATGGCACTAAATGGCGACGTGGCGCGTTTAATCGTTCCGATCATCGATCTCGCCCACCGATGCGGGCGCACGAAAATAAAATCGCTTCCAATCGAATAAGCATTTCGAATGGAGAGCCCGCTTGCGGTCACTCGCACCGGGGGGGAGGGGGGGGGGTGAGGAGACCAGAGTTAAATGAATTAAACGCTTTTATCGGGCATGCAGTTCCATTTGCTCAACGGAGGGCGCCATAAATCACGGCGCCACCGTGTAATGCAATTTTCGGGGGGGATGGGAAAATGATCTTAAAGCTGCTGGCAGCATTTTGCAGCAACAACCCATGCAGTAAGTAGTCATAAATGGCTGGAACATGCTTTTAAAACTTTAAACAACTTTAGCCGATAGTTTCGGGAGCAAATTTTCGGTTTAATTGAAAAACAGCACATCTACGGCGGCACGTTCGCCACCAATCTCAGCCGCACTTATCGTAAAAACTTTCTTTTATTACGCAATCATCGTTCTGCGGCCTCTTGTAAAGCAAAAACACACACAAGCGCTCGCGCTGGAAGTGCAACTTAATCTTCAATATATAAACCCTTACCAGCAAAAAAAAACGACAAAAAACTGCCCTCTTTTCACACTCCCACGCCAAGGAACGGTTATGAGGCGAGCCTGATTTGGCCCTGCTCCAGCACCAAGCGCCGCCTCCATCGGCTTCGTTTATTATTTACTTCACAAACTGCAATTTGGATGCAGCATTTCCGCAATTTGCCATTTCCTCGCACATTCTGCCGCCCAAGGATGCGCGACATCCGAACTCATTTCCTCCTGCGGGAACTGCGGGAAGCCTCAATCGAATGAAGTTCGCCCGTAACGCTCGTCGCAGCGGATTCTTTGCGCTTCGTCCCGCAATCCCTACACTCGGTTCGCTCCGGGCGCTGCAATTGGAAGTAATTTTGGTTTTTGTTTCTCGTCTCGTAAGCCGTGCACAGGGTGCGCCGAGTGCTTCAAGGGGCACCGTAAAATCGTACCATTAGCCGCCGTTGGCTTTGAAGTTTAAATTGATGTTTCATGTAGCACAAGCCGAAACGGGTTAAGGGTGCGCAGTTTGCTGCAGGGCTGCCATAGGGCATCATCAATCAAAGCGAGATTTTTAAGCTGCCGAGCCGAGCAATATCCGAACGATGTAGATTCGGATGTTTTTTTATTGCTCTTGTTTGACACTAACCGGTCCGATGGGTCGAGTAGTCGTAACGCGCAACATTTGGTGTCATTTGACACCTGGAAGGTTTGCTTTAAGCCTTTTGTTAACCGATTTGTTTGTGGCCCTAGCTCTTCCTATTTGTGTTTGAGCCGGGAGATGAGGCTCCTAAAGTAATAATCCGTTCTTTAAAAACCCCCTTCAAAGTTATGAATAGCATTTTTTTTAGCTCGAATTTCATATGCAGGCATATAGGTCCTGAACGCAAAATTTTAGAATTTTCCAATCAAAACCGTAGAAATATTTCCCTCTTCATAGAGAAAGCCACGTGTTGTTCGAGGCCCGTTACTATGGCAAATTTGCCCGTTACTATGGCAAATTTGCAGTCCGAAACAAAAAGTTTTCTGCGTTAGATAAAAAAGTTACATAAATGATCAAAAATGCATCAATCATGTCCTGGTCGAATTCAATGCACAATAAAAACGTAGTTTAAAGACATATTGATACAAATTATAACCTTCGAACATGATTGTTATATCTTTGTTTCTTGTTTTTCTTCTTTGAGTTTTAAAGTGTCGTCAGTTACATAATTTTGATAGGTTTCTCGTATATTTTTTGGACATCTTTTTATCTGCTGGTATACCATTACTTGAGATCATCGAGAGAGGAAATGGGAAGAGATAGAATATAAAACGACAATAAATAACGCACAGCTGGTGGAAATATAAGCCAAATCGATTATCATTTGATAAACAAATTATCTTCTAGGTGTCAATTGACACCGAATTTGCACGTTAAGCTCGCCGTCCACAATCCGAGTTTCGACATGAGAACGCGCCCGAGTCTGGTACTCAGGCACTCACAAGTCTCGGCTGCCACTCAAAACACGGCTGCAAGCCGTTCTCAGCATTCCCGAGCCTGCCGGGAGTCTTGCCGTTCTCGGCTGTGCGTCTGTGAAGTGACGTCTTCACAGTGCGTTGTAAACGCGGTCGAGTACTTGAACGTCCTTCATATTCGGTCATACGGTATTGCCCTATCATTGAAATCGAATATTCTCGAACTAAAATGATTATAATTTGCTGTAAAATTATTATCATTACACCTGTGTAATATCATAATAATGTATAAAATTAACTTATGGTATAAATATGCAAAATTACATGGAAATTTTTAATAAAAACAAAATGTAAACAACCCAGTCTCAGGAGCCGTTTTCGGTTGTACCGTCCACAACGGTTCGGTCTCGGGCCGAGTTTTGTTGGTTGTCAAAAAACTCGGGTGCGTTCTCAGGTCGAAACTCGGATTGTGGACGGCGAGCTTTAAGCGGCGTGGCCACGACGGGTAAATAAACTTCTCGGCACTCAGTTTTTGGCACTTTTCACCGTTTGTATTGGAGTGTCGGAAACGGTCGTGAGAAAGAAAACCTTGAGAAACTTTTGGCGTGTAGCGAAGCAGAATTTCTGTTCATTCTGTTCGTAAATAATTGTGATCATAGAAAAGTAATAGTAATTTTGTCCGTAAAACTAGTTCTTCGGGTGGGGTTTAATTTCCATAGATTCCAAGTACATTCTACCTGTAATCGGATCGGTCTACCAGGCGACCAGTTGCCTAGCGGCTAGCTGATTGTCGTTATTAATGAAACACGTTTAGTCCGATTTTAGCTAGGCTATTTACAATGCAAGTTTCATGTCCCTTCTGCGACTTATGGCTCGCCAGTTTCTCACTTGAAAACCGGATAAAACCGGTTAAAAACTCGATCTGAGTGAGCACCGAAAATGGGAATTTCATAAATTTACGGTCTTTTTTAATCCTTACAAAAAAAACAAATATAAGCCTTTAAGTGAAACCCAAAACCGAATAATCGAAGCTCAACATTTTCAAAAGTGTCACTTTGACACCTGATTTGACACAGTTCATGATGATGAACCATCTTCGTTACTAACAAAAACAAAGCGATTTGTTCGATTGTCGAGCCGCTCACGTGGCTTACGTTTATTACACGCAAAACACAAACCGGTGAAACTTGCTCAAACTGCTCTTCTCTAAAATTGTTTCCTCTAAAACCGTTTCTTCTCTCGCGTACACTTCTTTCTCGCACACACTGCTCGTGTGCCGGAAAGTAGAGCAACTTCGGCTGAAATATCTGTCACTCTGCTCAACTCAACGAGAACGGCGGGGACAAGAAACCTCCTCCACTGACAAATGTGCTGTTCATGTTTTTCTTAACAAACTCCGGCGTTCGATTGGGGCCAAACAACCCTGCATCGAAATGGCAAAATAACGAGCGAATGGAGAACCGGGGCCTAACCGGATGGTAGGCAAGAAGCACTTCGACTAGGACCGATGGCAGAAGTCGGCCGAAGGAACTGTCGTAGTGGCCGCGCTCCATCCCATCCTGCCACGTTCGTACCACGTCGTTCCGATCTGAGATTGCGTTTTTTTTCTCGGTGTATGTGTGTCGTGCTCCTTTCGGTGTACTTGAAATGTTGTTGATTTTCATGTAAATTGACTATTTCATTGTGAATCAGTCGCTAGCGACTGAAAGTTCTTTCTCGCTTCTGGCTCGGAACGCTCGGAGTGCAGCCGATGCAGGACGGGTTCGACGAATGTGGAAACGATGGTAATGGTGAAATAATACCTAAATACAGTGCTGAGCGAATGTTTGCCTACAGCAACAGTTTTGTGGTTTGACTATTGATTTAAATTGAAGATTCATCCTCGCTAAATTCTCTTTGTTTGCGTATATGCACTTTTGCAGGCTATCTTAAGAACGATTACGATTTAATGCCTCTAACAACATAATTCGTGAAATAGAAAATGAATTTTTCTGTATATTTTACCACGTGTAAGAGACGCTTTTGGTCCCAATATTGTTGCCATACAAATAAGCGAGTCTCTTATAGACAAGACAGTATGGCTGGGATCAGCTGACAGCAACTCGAGAAAAAAACGTCGCCAATTAAGCGTGTACTTGTTCACTGATTGCATTTCCAGCTAATGGCACAAGCGGGTTGCACTTCTCTCAGCCAGAAAACCAGACGATCCCAACCAAACATAATATTACAGCCTTCTGTTTCCGTGACTTACTTCCGTTTTCCTGATCCTTTTTGCAGTGATTTCGTGATTGAGGGCGATGTGATATGATTTGGCATGAAATGCAGTTATGCATTTCAAATGCAATTAAGCATGTTGTGCATTAAACACATAAGAATATTAAATATTAAACACATAAAAATTATTTCACTCGATTCATTACGGACATATTTTTAATGAATATACGATCAATATGTAAATACAGCATTTTTTTATCCATTCTTGAACAGTTCCCATAGTTCCCATAGAGGATTTCATGATTCAGTGGAATGAATTCATGTTACTCTGGGAACCGTTTGAGAATGGATAAAAAATGCTGCAAGTAGACAACATTTTTTTAACTGGCGAAATGAACGACGAATTTTCTATTATATTCTAATCTATTCTATTCTATATAACTTAATTCAATTCATTTAGCCAAAAATCATTTAGGTCTCTCTTGCTTGCCTTGAGCAAGCGTCTGCTAAACACGATTGGTTGCGTTCGTCCGATCTTTGTTTTGTTTCAGGAGGTTTTTTCACAACAAATTTAAATGTCATTCTCAGGAACACTGGCTGCTTTGATGGCGATAATGAATTGATGAAATGATTTACTAAAGTATTGAATAACCTTTCATTTTTCTAATGAGAGTGTTTATGGTTTCTATATTAAACAAAATTTTTCAAGACTTTTTTAACCTTAAATTTGCATATATTCACAAGAAAATACTGAGTTTGAAGTTTCATAGGATAATTAATATTTTTATGATAAGAATAATAACAATTTTATAAATACAATAATGAAGTTGCATAGACTCGTGAAGTTTTTGTTAAAAACTTCATAAAATCACATCACATTGGTTATTCACTTCTTTGGGTTATAATAATAAAGACAAAACCTCTGAAAATAGTAATAAAAAGCAACACTCCTGCAACATATTAAAAAGGGAGTTAAAAAGTAAAATAAATATGTAAATAAAATTGTTCACTTTAAAAGCAGATGAAACAGGGGGTTTCGATTGTAAGAATGTGAAAATCAAAATTGTGGCCATTTTTAATCCATCTGTATCTCAGGTTCGAGATGACAAGTGTTCCTTAGTATGTTAATTGTGCGAATTTGTTCTTTGGTTAAACTATCTGTATCCTTTTCCTGTTCTTTTGTAACGCAATCTTTGATCCATCGTGATTTGATTCAGTTGCTGGCGTTTGTAAGAACCTTTACTGATTCATATCACACAATTATGTACATGTTGCATATGGTCAGCTCATGTTGTAGCTCAGAGAGGAGACCAATACAGACGCTCGTAATATTCGAACCATCTCGCTACATATCTTTCGCAACCCACTGTAAGCCAGCCGGAAATGTCCCACCCGGTACTTTCGTTGAGAGTTTTGTCACAAACGTTGAAACTCTTACGGGCGTGCTGCACCATGACCTCTTGACTCGATGAAGCCTTCGAAGGGCTTCAGCACCGGAACATGCACAAACACAGGCACATGTACACGCCGTGCGCCATAGACTCATTTGCTCGAACCCCTCAGCACCTTCGCTCCTCGAGGAGGTTGTTTCCCCATTTTGGGGTTGAAAAATGTTGCAGCTTTTTGATTCTACCTATTGATGTTTTATTTCTGTTTCTTTTTTGTTTGCGCTGCACCCCCGTTCTCCATTCCGGTGAGTGTTTCCGAGATGGAATCGTATCGTATTTCCCCCGTAAATAGCGACGAGCAGACCACATTTTCGAGAAATTCTCCGTTCATTCGTGATAGAATTGCACACCGACACCGTTGGTAGCTGTCCCGAGCGCTCTGTCTGCCGGAGTTTGCCGGATCTGCAGGAATAATAGTGACAAAAAGTCATTTCGTGCACACGGTGCAGGGGAGGGAGCAAAAAAGAACACGATTCTCGCAAGCATCCTCATTGCCCCACTTCTTTTTTTCGTTTTTATTTCGAAGCGTACACGTGAAGCTGTTAATAAATCATGCAGGAGGATGTATTACCCCTTTGCTTTGGGGAAAATTAAACCAATGCCACAAAATTTAATTCCCCTATCGATCATGGGATCCAGGCTTTAATTGTGGATGAAATTTTAAAATTTGTATCATTATTACAGATTAAAGAGTCCGCAACTTTAAGATAAAATAAAATCGTTAAATCCTGTAGCATAAATACAATATTTAACATTTGAGCGTAGTAAATAACGCTCAAAAAGCTTGTTCGATCGCTAATTTCGGATTTTTTGAATGGTGGTTTGAGTTTATAGTTATTTTCTCTATTCGATTCTCGTATGTGACTGAGTGCTGAAGCCACTCACTAACCTGCACTAAAACAAAGTGCTCCAGAGCACATTAGAAATCATCTAGAGCAGACTCTATTAATAAAAATAATCAGTCGGACGAGTCTGAACAAAGCCTATTAATTTGATGTCAGAACAAGAGTGCATACTTAACTCCCTAAAGAGCTGGTTACAATGCAATACATATTGTACAACATTTTTTTGACATTTGCTATCATTTACCATATTTGGTTCAAAGGATATTCATTCCGTAATTCTCCTTGGGCCTTGTCTTTTATCACGAACGGATGACCCTCATAAATATTGGTTATTTTCAAACATTGCATTATTGACAGATGTGAATATATTGAACATACAAAAATACACCATTGTTTGTGTGATTGTGGTTGTGATTTGTGATTGTAGCCGTCAAAAAACAATCATCTGACAAGAGTCGGCGACTAACTTCAGGATCACCGTTTGAGTTCGTGACTTCTCACTCTGACAGTGGACCGTAATGTTGGATCTCCGCTGTGATTAGTTGAAGCGATGGAGTAGTCGCTCGATTACGCCAAGTTACGTCTTTTCATGGTAGAGCTCCACCGCATGTTCTGTGTCAAAGAGACACGTGTCTAACAGAAAGATTTTAAAATCGGTCTGTAATCTAGCTGAGAACTAGTTGAAAAACTCGCCGAATACGGATAAAATCGATTAGGTGGGTTCACACGAGTCGAACTTTTGATGACGAACGTTACGCACACTATTACTGGATAACCTTTTCTACTTCAAACAGACTCGGCGAACACAGCTCGACTCAATAATACATTGACAAAAAAAGTTCGCAGATCGTACAAATTCGAGCAGAGTTCGACTCGTGTGAACCCACCTATTGACGTATGTATGCAAAAGGAGGGCAGTACATGATCGCAATTGAATTTAGAAGTGCTATTTTTGATGTCTGGAATGTGGTGAAGAATTTCTGGTTAAAACCTTATCAGTTTGGCCATTAAGGTCAAGTTTTAAAATACAAAAATACACCTAGAAATATTTAGAACCCTATTTTGTAGTTTTTAGCTACATATAGCTCTACAACGTTCTTGACAACACTGTCAAGCCATATCCAATAAATAAAACCAGATTTCAGATAAAGTTTTTTTTTAATATCTTGAATATTATTAGAAACAAACACTTCACTCAAATAAAACAAAGATTAACTAAATAAAAGTCACAAACAATCATATTTATCTGCTCTATGGTGGCTCCCTATAGAAACTGGACGCAGTTTATTATAGTTCTTGACGTTTTGTGTATTTTTTTAAAGAAAAATGTTTAAATATGTTTGATTGTTTAAATTTGGACTTAAGTTGTGACTAAAAACATACAATTCCCTCTTTCTGAACCTCTCATCACGGTATGAAATGCTTATCTTCCGTATTGAAGTGCGTTCGTCTCCAATTCAAAAAAAGATCTTTCATCTTGCCAGACAATTTCCTCAACTTTCTGCTCCTAAGCATTACGAAAACAATAAACGGCGGCGGCTGATCGGTACTTCGGGAAACTCCGTCATTCCGGTCATCCTTCCCGGGCGCAATTTAGTGGACGGCCGGTGGCGCAAATATTTTAATTTATCGTAACAACAACTCCACCGCGGTTCACGGCGAGCGAAAATCGAAAGAAAACGCCGCCGGGAAAATAAATACTTCACCCGAAGTTGTTCCACTCGAACGGAAACAAACCGTTCCGGCCGCGTTCGACGGGACGCGGATGCGTTCATTGGAAATCGAAACAAGTAATATTCTTCGAAGCAACTCTTCCCTGCGCGTGCTGCCTTGCGATGGCGCTCCACGGTCTCTGTCGTCTGGTTCGTGTCAATTACGTGCCATCTGAGTTATTTTGCTCGCTCCTATGAGCGATATAAAATGGCACCGGTCTTGCCTGTTCGTTGCGTTCGTCCCGAGGGGATGAGGTTTGCATTTTTCATCCCAGATCGTGGCTCTCCGGCACTATTTGGCACCGTTCTGTGTGTTATTGCTCGGCCCGTATGTCGGATCGCTGCTGTCACAAGCCACACGTTGTGTCAAATAAGTGTCAAACAGTTTTAGAAATGTGTCCGTACCGTGTCTAACAATGACCGAGCACGAAGTGGGAACGCAACAGAAGTTTAATCATTTTACTCCCTTCCCAAGCGATTGCCGCAGGGAGTTCTTTGAAATGATAATCCAATTTCGCAGGGACATCGTGTCGCACTGTGCCACTACTTACCTCCTTGGGGGAAGAACTGGGAGTAGATGAATTTGAACGTTTCCTCCCGTATGATGCCGGCCGGACATTCCGCCTTGAAGCCGCGGTAGATGCGTTTGATTTCGGCCTCGGTGAACCGGGTCGCCTCGCACAGGGCCGCTATCGATTCCGGTCGGTACTTCGGCGGGGACACGATCTCCTCCAGCTCGCAGTCTAGATATGTAGACGTAAACAACATGGAACCACATTAATACAATCCGAGGATGAGAAATGACGCCCCAAAGAAGGCGTTTTTGCTTGTGCTTCGAAGCACGAAACGAGGAGAGAAAAAAAACAGAAGTGTTCCCATTCTTTCTTTTTACGATACTGTCCGGCTCGTTGGACTCGTTTAGCATGGCGAGTCGTTTAGTGTGCCAAAACTCACTCCACATTGTTTAGAGAAAGTTCGTTTAAAACAGCTTTTAGAGCGCGAAGCGAAAATACTTGAACCTGCGGGCTGATTTGGTTTGGTTTTGCACCGAGCGTGCCGTCCGCGTCGGAGTGGTTGTTTCTATTAAAGTTACCGGTCGCAGCACGGGCTGGCACTGTCAGCTCGACCGACCTCCGGGCGTAACGTCAGCAGTGCGACAGTCGAGCAGATGTTTGTGAGTTTTTTTGTTGCTTCTGCTCTTACTGTCGAAAAGCGGGGGCCACTGACACTGACCGCCCGCAGGTTTTTTGAATTACAAAATTCCCAAGAAGGATGGTTTCGCCGCTGATTGGGTCATGGAGCCCGGTGGATGTACTCGACCGAACCGTGGGTGGACAAACAACGTACCAGACACAAATCATACAGCGCAGCGCGCTCCTGCCACTGTCGGCAGCAGTGACAACGACCTGGCCCAAAAAAAGGGGCGCTTTTGTTTTAGTCCTCTCTGCAGAACTGCATACACTACCTATGACCGAGGGTCGGACAGATACAGCGGGTCAATGTGGTGAGTGGTGCGGTCTGGTTGAAGAATTTTTGATGGAAAATTTGTTACGGTTGTCTTTAAAATGTAGCCAAATGCGGGAACTTTTGAAATTCTTCTTCATCATTGCAACGTAGGTCTGACAATTCTGGTTTTTTCTTGGCTTGAATATAACCGTAGCTCGGAAATAATTCATGCCTACCAGCAGATGGTTTAGTGCAGATTTAAACCCTGAGAGAAAGGCCAACCGAAAAGAAAAATCAAAGGAAAATATGGCCTACTGGGTTTATTTTTTAGTTTTAGCGCATTAACTTGCAGTAGAAACTTTGTGAATCTGAAATATTAGTGAGCTGGATGATCAGATTTTCATCACATTCAGAAGGCTAATTTAAAAGGATAGACATTTGCAAATATTTTTGAAAATTCGTCACCATAAGTTTGTTTCTTGTCGACTTGCTACGACAGAACCGGTGTCACAATCTCATCTGGGCTGGCATCGAAGCAAGCACAGAAATAACTGAACAACCGGCTATGCTAGAGCATGAACAAACATCCCAAATCGGACATTTGCAATTGCGACACACTTGTTTCTTCTTCAACTCGTTTAAAAGGGTAAATGGTGAAAGGTGACCTAAAAGACGCCCTATATCTGACATCGTTTTTCCATAATATGATAACTGAAAGTTTAGGAAATCGTCGCAATTACGGAGTGTCCGATTTTGAAAGTTTGACATTGTGGAAAATGTAGTAATTGAAATGAAGAACACGTAACAAAGAATAACTTCCGTATTTTCCTGCACCTAATAAAAAACAAACAAAAAATAAAACAATAAAAGTAGTCTTCCCCACAAGGGTTAATACGGCCTGGCAATCAAACTAACAAAGAAACGAACAAAACAAAGGATAAAAGTAGATAAATATTTGTATGCAGTGTTTTAAACATTAAACTACTTCAAATTTTGCAACTTTAAGTTTTTTTTTACAGATTTTTTTTATGTAGACTTAAATTTTAAGATTGTCTAGTAGACTTCGTAAAACCATAACCTCAATTCCAATATCTAATTGCTATTGCTCTTAATTAGAGAGAGAGAGAGAGACAGAGAGCTAGCTCTCATTAAAGCTCTAATTTCTCTAATCTCATATATGTCACTTTACGTCACGTTCTCAACTTGCTACGCCTACGTTGATCCTAAACCAAATCAGTCGAATTTCCATCATACAATCATACAGGTCTTGAAAAATTACAGTTCATGTAAATAACCGAGTTTTTAAAAAAGGGAAAAAATTAAAAGAATATATAGATGAGGAAAAAGATTGTATCAAAAGAGATTTTATCAGAAGGTTTTAACACATTTAAAAGCATTTCTGAAAAATAGAAAAAATATGGTAAGAACAATCGAACAAAGTGGGAAAAATTTGTTTTTTTTTTTTATGCACCGTTCCCGTATCCTTTAAACTCATCTTCAACTACAACTAGTGCGTGACATTTCGTCAAAAGTATGTCCATATTTCTTCTACGCTCTATCTGGATTCCCTGTGAGACGACGCTTTAAGCCAAATGCCAGCAAGAACTGAACAGGACCTGATGAAAATGTACGCACGTTTTTCACCCGCTGCCCGCGGCATCGGCATTATAACCCCAGCTGCCCTTGGGAATGAAGGGTTTACGCAATATGTACATGGGCAACGGCACCCAGGCCAGACCACCGTTTCCACGAAAACGGACGAACCGTCGAAACAATGCACATCCCCACGCCACGGTTCCGGCTCGTTTTCCCCGAGCGAAGCGAAAGATGCTTATCTCTTATATGATAAATGTTTTCCCAGCGACGGAAAGACACAGATGCCCCCGGTCGCCGCTGCTCGCCACCACTGCCCGTGCCCGTCGCGCGGAAAGTCACGGCGGACAGTTGCTTTCGTGTTTACTAGCCTCTCTTTGTCATCTTTATTTCCCTTTTGTCCTGCTGTCTTCCGCGTCGTGTACTAATTTTTCACCCACGATGACACGCAAGAACTCAGCCTCCGCTTAGCCACTGCATGCAAGTACGCGTCGAGAGGCATCTCGAGCCGGTGGACGATGGGCACAGAATAAAAAAAAAACAAGAAACGACCGTTCGACGTTGAGCATAATCACGACAAACAAGCCCACACCCCGAGCGCCGCATGGTCCAACGGTACGCCTCAATTGTCTGCCGTGCCCATCGTGTCCAACCGCGCTCTAAATGGTTGTTGTTAATGTTTTTAATGGTATCCCCTTCGGTTAAGGGGGCGCAAGGGACGCCGTGCTGGCGGGATGCGCAAAAGAAGAAAACAAGTGATTTCGCGTACATCTACATCAGTAACAATTGCTCCATGGCGCAATTCATTGGAGCGCAAAGGCACGAGCGAACGAACGGCCACATCCATTACGAGAAGCAAGGGCCTCTACATAGATGCAGATCCGATCCTGCTGCGGCCGCTTACGCCGCTCTGTGGTAAAATGAATAAATTTAATTCTTTGAAGCATGGTTCTTGACACGAGGTCACGATTAGTGTTGGGCAAAGTGCGTGTGCTCGCACTGTGCGCACAGCACACGTCAGTCTGCGCACAGCACCGCACTGTGCAAAAAAGTGCCGCACTCCTAACAAAGTGCAGCACTCCTAGTACTTCTAGCACAC
>KB672713.1:3310373-3358200 GCA_000349145.1 Anopheles dirus | reverse complement strand
TGGACCGAGCGACCTGGAGAACGATTGGAGACCAGGCCATGTCAGTACGACGTGCTCAACCGTGAGCGGGCCAGAAAAGAAGAAGAAGAAGAAGAACCTTAAAATTAGCATCTTCAATTCTACAGCCAAATTACAATTGCTACAAATTCGTTTGTTTTAGGTTACTCAAAATCAATTATTTTTTGGATACCAACAGTTTAGTTCTTGTTTAGAGTGCCACATTTCCCTGTACTAAATGGCATAAGTGGGGACAAGCGTAGTAAAGTACTAATTTTGTTCGTTAACTATGTTATCCATATAATTGGAACCAATGATGCTGTGATTCACATATAGGTCCTTCATCACTGTTTATCTTAACGTTAAAATAAGCTCATTGCATTGTCGTCCACTATTTTAAGTGTTTCGCGTATTTTTTTATTTTTTATTTTAAATGCGCCTTTATTCCATTGACAATTTATACCAATTGTGTTAATTTGGAATATAAATATATCGACAATTTCTATCAAGGTACACAAAAGTGTATGCTTTGTTTAAAACAAGTAAACCTCATAGCGTCTTCATAGAACTGGTATCCACATGACAGGTGAATGTTTATGACTGTTTTATACCAATGTAGCAAGATAATGTCCATAGCAATTTAGCGAAATGAGAAGGATTCTTCAAGCGTTCGGCGACGTAGGCAAACTGTATTATGACCTTTCTTTCGGCTTCGCCTATTTTAAGCTCTTTGGTCACTGGTCTTCTTTCTGCAAAGTACACCGGAGTGTTGCAGTGGAAAACACACCACGCGTAGTCCACACTTCTGTGCTGGAATCCGGTATCGCAACCAGACACGCGTAAACCGCCAGATTTAGAACTTTTCCAACGAAATCAATTGGTCCCAGTACAATTGGTGGACTTTTTTAGCTACTTATTAAGCATTTTTCCGTTTTGTACTCAAAAAGCACGTTATAATGCCTACAAACAAATCTAGTCACATAACATTCCTCAATAGTAAACCTGCAGTTGATTGAATGCCTGTAGTTGTGCAGTCCAAATTCGCTTGAAAACCATTTGGAGCTAGGAGTAATGATAAAAAAAGGTAATTGTTTCTCCACAAACACCAAAATTGGTGCGCCATATCATGATTTGATGGTTTTGAGGTTAAACTTTACCGCTCCAGTTTATTTTGCGCTCTAAACCCCAAGAAATACACACCCGTCGGAAGGATTGAACGGTTCACGGGCCTGCCCGTATGCTCCCATGGCCCCTGGGTTCGGACGCCTCAGCAACATGCGAGTGCGCACGTCGGTTATGTAGAAACCGTCTCACCAATACCATTCAGCCTTCCTTTATCTGCTGCGTTATGAACTTCGGATGTTATCCTTCGCAACACGCACCCGTAAGTCAACGGAATGTAATAACCGGCCCCGGTGTACGGCCGAACATCAGCGGCGAAAAATTGCGAGTTGCTTATGAAAATATACATTTCACTTCATTTTATTGACCGCCCCGTTTGCTGCACTGGTCGACCATTCGCCAGAAAAGTTCACCCACCCGGGCGGCAATATTCCACGTTTCCACGGTGTGAAACTCGATCTCGAAAAATAACTGTTCCAACCCACCTTGTGCCACGTGGCTCACTTCTCGTCCCACCGTTTGCCACCGATTCGAGAAAGGATGGAGTTGAAAGGGAACGGACCACCGGAAAGTGTCCATTGGCGTCGATACTGCTGAGGTCACCGACACAGCACATTTCAGCGTGGAGGTGGGCCCAACCCAGTGTCTGCTTGTGTTGTTTGTGTTTTGTTTTCCCCGCCCAGCAGTCCCACGACGGGATTTCCACCTCGCCTACTGCGTTGTTTTTTTTCTCGTTGTTGGTTTGTTTTGCTTTGCGAAATGAACATCACTTGCCGGCTCGAGAACGACCCATACGGTCAAAACTCACGGTCATGACCATTCCCAAACAACGAGGGGCCCCACGTAATCTTGTACAAACAAGCGATGGCAAGCGAAATTTTACGACAAACAGGGGAAATGCAGCAGCACGGCCGGGCACCGAGTCCGGGCCGGGCCAACACTTCCGTTTCGTCGTCGCGTTCCGGTAGGAGCACTGGTGCGGTCGTGTGCGAAACCGGCAAAAGCCACCCGTTGGCCACACGGTGGCCTTTTGGAGCGGCGCGTGAAGGACACACGCCGGGCCGGCCCGTCTTTTTGTTTATTCCTCACAACGCTGGCGTGCTGGAGTGCTGGGCCGTTTTTACGATCACCACTTGCCGCACTTGCCGATTGGGAGCGGGTGTTTTGTGCACTTTTTCTGGTCACACGTTCGGGGCGAAGGGCGAACGCGTTCGCTCGTCAGCCTGTGCCGTGCTTTGTTTTCGTTCACTTTCATTCATTCATTACGCACGGCGCACGGCAACGCAAGGTGGTCGTTTTATTCGAGCTCGTGTTATCAAACGAATTATTTCGCCATTTTTGGGACGCGTGAAGGACGCGGTTGTTAGTGTTTGCGATGCGCATTCGTTTGTTTTTATTTCACTTGTTTTTTTGTTGTTGTTTCAAAATTGTAATTGTTTTTTTCAAATACATGACTGCGTTTCTCTTCTTAACATTTTTCTTCTTTTCAATACTAGTTTAATACACATCAAGGGTTGTTTATGTAGCTCTCGTTGTGTCTTGTGTTCCGGCCTAAATGTTTTATCCAAATGAACTGTTATATACCATGACTCTTTCTATATGCTACGATGTTTTTATCCCTCTTCCAACATCCAAAGATTGCCAAGAGTGATCGACCAATTCAAAACCAACTATTTATGTTCTGGAAGCAGTGGCAAGCTTTCTACGTGCCATCAAATTAAAAGTACACGTCCAAGCAAACTAATGCGTAATGCGTATGCAGCATCGTTTATATGAGAAAATGCAAAAAAATCAATCTGAAGACGCAGCACGGTTCCACGCACGGTTTCCGTACTCTGTCGTGTCGGATACTAACAACGACGGACGCATTGTATCGACTTGTTCGAGGTCGATCTTTGAACAGCACATAATAACCACTTCAAGAATGGCTGGAACGATTTCAAGATTTGGTAAAACCAATTGATATAATTCTGATAACTTTTAAAGAATGGATGGAAAAGGCTTGATATGCATGTTCGGTTAAAAATAATTATTAGGGAACATATGCTATTTTTCTGGTCAGTTTTAACAATCAACAAACTACCAGGACGGTTTTAATATCAACTTGTCTAATAGTAATAGGTCTGCATGCGTCCGTTTCTAGTGCGGCGATCAGGCGGGACATGTCGGCATAATTTTTTAGCGACGCACTCGATTTACATAGCATATAAGTCAATTTCTGTCTACGTGAAATATTTTATTAAATTTCGTACGGACAGAAGACTCTTTAAAAAAAATGTTCCAAAATGTGCCTACATAAGTCAGAAAGCCTAGAAAGCTACCTGTATTTTTAAGCTAATTATTTGTCTCGAAAAAACGAGACTTGTTAAGTTTTAACGCGACTGTTATGACGTTAATGATCGTTCATGATCATGATTTATTCTGTGTTGCAACCCAACAACAAAGAACTTTGGTAATTATTGACGCAGACAGCTCACATCCGAAAAACTCCGAAGTTTGCGACTGAATAAGTCGACTAATTATGTTGCATGGAGCAATATTTTCCATGGTGCCAAAATAGCAGTATTGTTTGTAAAAATATGCTCATACAAACCATATAAACGCAGAACTCAGCGGAATTTTTCATTGTTGTGTTATCTTCTCGATGGTAGTTGTAAAGCTATGTAATGCTCGTATGGACGGATGGTCTTATAGTTATGCTACGTACTGTACATGACACTGAAATTAATCAACAGTTGCCTATTTCAAAAATTGTAAATATACTTCGCGATTGAGTAATAAAGAATTGTAAAGTTGTTTATGTTACAAAAGAAAAAACCAAATAAAAAAAACATTTCGATATAAACAAGTGATGCATTTAACGATATAAAAAAGCTTAAAAAACAACCAGCGAAAGAAAAATTGAAGCCTTCATATGTCCATTTCAATTTAAATCGGTATTATTTTTCGATTTTCCTCCCAATATCCTGAAAAATGATCCTCATCACAGTTGGCACGGACGCTCGTAAATTGTAAAATGACGACAGCGCCCCTCCGTAACTGCCGATAAAAAAAACGTTCGAGTTAATACGGCTACTGTGTTGGTATATTTTGTTGTTGTTTTTTCATCCGGCAATGCTGTTGAATATCAAAAGCCAATCGGTCAAAGAGGGCCGTCAGCGAACGGGCACTTCAAAATTGCAATATAAAATCGTCCAACTGTGAGAAAGTAGTTTCCGGCACAGTTAAAAGGGAACACATTGCCTGGTGCTCTGGGCGGGGACCGTGTCGAGTTTATTTACGAAACGTAAAAATATGACCAAAACCGCCAGCAGTAGATTATACCCCGGGGGGTATCGAGTGTATTTTTTACACACAGTCCCACGTGAAGCGCAATCGTATTACTCATATCCCAACGAGAAAAGAAAGGAACAACATCAGCGATTTTTGTTAGCTCCTTTTCAATCAACCTTTTGTCGATGCAGCCATACAGCGTTATGGAGTGATTGAACGCACCTTTTTATGGGCGATTATCATTGACAGTGCCGTGCCGTGTATTGTACACTGGAGAAATTGCAAACGTCTGTAACTCGACCGGAGTCCATTTAAAAGCGCTGACAAATAGCTTTTCTCCAACAACCGACAACGGTCCATCGGCATCGTTAGAGTTTATGTCGTAATGTATTTTTATCGATATCGGGCAGCAAAGTGTTGGATGAAACTCTCATTATTTTTTTAAAAGAAAACGCTCAATCAGTTTTAATTAAAATTTGAAACCGCTTCTGTTCACCTTTTCCAATTTACTTTAATTGAAAACATTCAATACATCCAGCAGCACAGAAAGATTCTCAGATAACACAACAAGCAGCCGTGCGTTTAATTTCATCCTCCCGTGTGTTCTTCCAGTTGTTTAATGAAGCTCACCCCGTCAGTCACATAAGCTAAAAGCAATATGGCACATTTTTCTTCCTATTTTAATTACGCTTCGTCTGCTCTTTCGTAGACATCGGCTAGACAGCGGCTTTTGCCAATGTTGCTACCGGAATGGCAGCATTTTGTGGTCAGGTGCGGCGAACTTTCCTGTTCAGACGGTTATTCCCACATGGGAGAGGGCTGGCCATATTGAGATTGTGGTGGTTTTCTCTTGTTGTCCCTGCATTACGGTAGAATGGAAGGAAAAGAACCAACCCGACGCATGCTTAAAGAAGAAATGAATGTTCCAGCTGACGAACGCCGAATGCGAAGATGTGTTGGAGGAGGATTGGATCGTGCAGAAAAAAAACACACAAAGTTATGTAAGACTCTAATAATGTATAAAACTGAGGAGGAAATTCTGAAGCATGAAAGCATGAGCAACATCACATGCTTTAAAAGACATCTGAAACGCCTTTCCATTCGGTGCTGTCGTCCCGGGTTGCCGGCAGGTGTATAATCAAATTAAATTTGTTATTTAATTCTCCCTCCCATAAACACACACACACACGACACCAACTCCACCATTGCCGTAGGATAAATACCACTCTTCGAGGTGAACTTGGCGCCCATCCAGGCCGTCCGCAGGTAGGCGAGCACCCGGCGGCAGAGTGGCCGCTGCTTGTGCGACAGATACTTCGACACGTCGTTCTCCAGCTCCTTGTGTTTGAAGTGCGCGAGGAAGTCGTCGATGGTGCAGATCGAGCTCTCGAGGTTGGTCGGCCGGGAGAGGCTGAGGGAGGCCGTGTTCACCACGACCCCGCCCGTTATCGACGGTGTCGTGACGGTCGACTCCTCCAGGTGAGGTCCCGCCATCGTGCCTGATCGACGCGCGTCGCACACACTGCCTGGCTGGCTGCACCGCAAAACCCGCCCGTGGACACTCCGACGACTCCACCGACGCTGGAGGTTGTTTTGGCCCGCAAAATACCGCACCGACGGGCAGAATCGGATCACGCGCACATGTACACAAGCTAAAGCATCAGCACACACGCACACACACGCACACACTCACAATCGCGAACGCTGGAAGCACATTAAAGTAGGATTAGTTTCGCTTTTAACGCGCAGCAAAGCACGGAGAGGAATGGGTTATGGTTGTGTTTTTCTTGTCTTTTTACTCCTCTCCGAAATTAGTTCGAAACACGCGTGTAAACACACACCCCCAACCCCACCGGAATTGGGTTGCGAAGGGAGGGTAGAGTACGACACAGTTCTACGCAAGCAGACGCAACACACGTTCACACTGAACCAATAACCACACCCGCCAGGGGTGGTACGCGGATTCGCGTTCCGCACGATTTGCATCCGCTAACGACCTTTGCCGGGACGGGAGGACCTCCCGGCTTTTCGCACCAGCCCTCGCGCCCGACATTCATTGACTAATCGGGCCCTTTACACAGCTTCGATGGAGAGTTTTTTTTTTGGGAAAATTCCAACGAAATTCACCGCTCAGATTAGGTAACTTTTCACGCAGGTTGGCTATTGTTGTGTTTTATTCATTTTATACAGATAAGACGGTTTCATACGCAAATGGATGATGTTCAATTGCCAAACTGTTGGAAGAAAATTAAACTGTGAAACATGCTTTGCTATACACCACCGTCTCTCTTTTATCTGCAGTCGACCAGAGTCTTGAAAAACGGAATATATGTAATATTTAGGATCATGTTCCGAAAATGGTTTTATTATTAGATACTAAAAGGAAGGTGTGCCAGTTTGTAAAGCATTACAGTCAGGGCTTTTGTGTGGGATAAATTAAAAAAAAAACAGCTAAAAGCTCTTGCACTGCGGTGTCACTCAAGAACACCAAATGATATACTTTAAAGCTCTTTTCGGTTGACAATTAATGACGTAGAGGTAAAATAGTTGATAACTATAAAAGTGACTTATAGGTAAGATTTTGTAGCAATGGTTTGAAAACCCTATCTGATTAGATTAACGTTGAATCCTATATGATTCAAAATGTTTAGTAATACTTTTTTTACTTGTGATTTTTGCTTTAATTTTACATAAATTGACTATGGAATGAATTAAGGTATAATTGTCTATAATTTTGCCTATTTTAGTTTTGGCAACACAGATTAAATGCATAGTGTGATTATCAATAAGGCGTCATGTTATAGAACTAATTTGTTATTTTGATTGTTTTATTTTATTTTTTGATTGAACTATTGAATTTGATTATCTGATACCATGGATTTCAGATTGGCGATATCCAATGCCGTAAAACATAATTGTTTTGTGTTTATATTATTTGTATATATTTACATATTTTTGTATTTTTATGCAATTTGCCGTCATTTAATAATGTTTTGCAATATTCTGGCACGAGTCTGGATCTTTCAAACTCTTTTCAATGTGTCATATATATGTCCTAGATTTTTTTCCTGCTAAACGTACACCATAATGAGAGATCAAAAGGAATGAAAATGGAAATAAAATATTGCTTCCTTCGTTAATTCATTGACCCGTCAAAAATAGTGCAGAATTAACATAACTAAAGTGAAACACAAACGAAGGTTAATCATCTTTTTTTGTTTCAAAAAGGAAGATGGTCAAAAAGTTAGTATTCGGACAGGTTTAAATTTTCCCAAATTTGTCACAATTCCGAACCAATATTGTATTTAACGTTTGATTTCTATTTCTATTTTAAGATCCCTCTGTTTGTGTACACTTACAAAAAATGGTTATGTAGTACCAAATAAAGTAGATATAATCAAAAACGGTTACTTCCTCCTCGGATAAGATGGTGCCATTTATCCAGGCGCGTATCTGTTATTCGCAAAGTGCACTCGTTTCGCGCAGATAATATTCACTGCACAGTTCCCGGTGTAAACCACGCCGCGCTGAAGTGCCGTGCACACATTGCTGTCCATTAGTGGTTGCAGTTTATGAAAAGCAAGCGCTGAGAAAACGTTTCCATGTACACCGGGCACGCAGCCGAAGGAAGAAAAGACTCCTGCGGGTAGCGAGAGAGTGAGCCGTCGAGTAGGCAATGAGTGAGTTTCGCCGTACCAACGTGCCGTTCGGTTACTTGGATGGTTGGTTGAAGTAGAAGAGTCATTTTTCCAAGCCACACACGCTTACGCGGAGGCGAAAAAGCGCGAGGGCGCGTGGATCGAGCCGAGTGTCTCGAAGTAAGTAAGCGCGGGCGCAAGAAGCCAAACACGGCAGCATTATTAATGAGGTGTAGAAAATCTCCCGCTCATCCCGCGGGCGGATATCACTAACGGCGAGGTTAATAGATATTTATGACACGCGCGGTTTTGCGCTGCCAACGGTGCAAAGGGGGTGAAAGCGCGATCATTTGCAACCGTTACCTAGATGAGTTTATCTTCACCCATTCACCGCATTTCGGCTGTGACACAGCTCTGTTAGCCTGACAATTTCGTGGCTTTGGATAATTAATTTAGCAAGCCGCCCCGGCGTGGTGTTGGGTAGGTTCCCGGTTCGTTTAATCCCGCGAATCGAAATCCCGACACCGGAGTTGAAGCGTCCCAAGTTAAAGCGTCACACGCATACGCTTCGAGTGGCAAACTTTCAAGAAACCTGCCAGCAAAAAAAAAGGAACCACACCGATAATGGAGTTGCATTAAACCGATTTTCTAGCTGCTCTGACGGTATGAAGTGTGCCATAAATAAAGTAGATTTCCCCGGCTGGCTGATAAGTGGTTGAAAATGCCCGGAAAAGCTCATTCGGGGCAGAAAAAATACAGATAATGACATCGGGATGCGGCACACAGGATGGCAGCAGGATTTAAGGTTTTAATCCGATTTGAAATTCGCATTTGCTCGCAGTTGCAACGTGGAAGCAACAACGTACGCGCAACCGAGAAGAAGCAGCAAAAAATGGTTTATGTCGGATTTCGCTAGCATTACGCGCTGCTCCGTGGCAGGCACTTCCCACCCCTCCCAGTGCCTCCCACGAGCCACGCTAAACGGTAATGATGTATGGGACTGTTGCGAGAATCGGCTGTAAAACGAGGCATTAAATCAAACAAAATTAAAATCCCTCCTTCTCCACTCTCATTCGCTCTCTCCCTTCCCTTCAATCAACAGTGCGGCCAGACCGGTGCGATGTGCTTAGCTTTTCCTTTCACTTTGCCGGTTTTGTTTTGCCTGCCGCTGCTCACCCGCGGCGTAACGTGGCGGCTCCGGCGGTTTGATGTCTGTATTTCCGCGTTGCGAGCGCGAGCGCGGTGGCTTTGCCGGGAGTTTAGCGAAGCGGTCACGCAATGGGCGAGCGATCGGCGAGAGTTTGCCGGCAGGCAACAGGACACGGACGCCCCCCCCCCCCCCATCACGTGGTTCCCGATCCCCAGGAAAGCCGACGATGATGGACGGTCGAATTTCACGTACGAAAATACCTTTAAATTTCGTCCGGACGTACGGCACACAACCCAACCGGACGACGTCACGGCGACCCATTTCGTGCGGGCGAAAGGCGAAACAGGAACGCCACCGCCTCCCTTTCAACGAGGTGGAGAGCGAAACGATAAGGATCGGTTACTGGAAATAAACGCGAACGTGCTGCTGGCACAAAATGGGTTTTGTGGCAGCGCTAGCCGAAAACCCCGAGAGCAGTGGAAGGAACAACAAAAAACACGCACACACACACACACACGCACAAACGTCACACGCCGCAGTCAGTTGACGTCCGGACTTTCCGTACGTCGGGGCACCATTGCTGCTCCAGGCGTTATTTTATGTGAGTGCCCTGCCTTTATTGGCCAAACGGGCAGCCCCCGGCAAACGGCGTCGTTTGAAAAATTATCACGAAAATGGAAACGACTCCAATGACTTAATCGAAGCAATAAAACAAGCCCCGAAATTGATCGTAAACCGGCTCGGGCTCGGGCGGTGCATCGAAATCGGCTGATCTAAATCGGGCGCCGGCGGTGCGGGAACGCGGGCAGGCCGGCGTCACAATCCTGCCACGATGGACGTTATCGTCGAAATGTACATTATTTGTGGCCGTATATTCCACCGCAACAGCCCGCTTATTAGTGTAACAGAAAATTCATGCGTGGTTCGCCTTGCCGCTGTCGCCTGCCAGTAGAAAAGTAGAAAGCGTCGCGTTGGAATAAACGCCCGAATGTATGCAATGCTCGTCGGCGTCGGTGTCATATAATATGCGGAATTATTTTATGGGCTCATCAAGGCACACTTTGATTAGCACGGGATAACTGGCGCTCGTAAATGCGCTTGTTGATAGCAGGCGGCGCACGTTTACAGCCGTGGATTGAAAAGTAAGCTCCCGCAGGCGCGCCAACCGTACGCTCCTCTGAATGCACGCTGGAAACCGTGGGGGAGAAAATATGTGCCCCGAAATTGAATATGCGAAGCGAAGAGGTGGATCAAACTGCTGCTCACTCGCTGCTCGATGGATCGCGGCCCCAAGGATCAGCCGATTGTTTGCCGTCGGGGAAGGAGAGAGCCCGCCATGCCAAGACTTTCGGCTTCATTGTTGCTCTTTTGTGCTGCCCTTCCGAGCGCTCCGGGCACCTCATTTACCATATTTGGATTGTTGATTATTCCATATTTTTATCGCCGTTTACTTTGGGCTTCCGAACTTCCTCACACACACACACACACACTGTGGACCTGCCGGTAAAGGGCACATCTCGCTTCAGGTCTTCCGCTCCGTTCAATCAAACGCACTGTGACGGGCGGTTGTTTCTTGCGAAAGCCGATAGCATTTCCATTAAAATTCAAAACTCCAACGGGCTCCCCGTGAGCGGCACATACTTACGGAGTGCCCTGTTGCCCTTTTACATTTTCCTTATTTTCGGGTGGTTTCTGGCGTACGGAGGGAGACAAAAGCGAGTGGCGAATGGTTGGGAGCACGTCATGAAAGTCAATCAAGAGTGCACGGGGTTCGGTGGACGGCTGGGCTGGGGACGGGATTCAAGAAAATTTGCTTATCCTCGGGTACTCGAGGTTGGCGAGAGTTTGCGTGGCTCAATTGCTCAAAATCCCCCGTGTGCCCCGTTCGGGACGGCTGTGTATGTGTTTCCACAGCACACACTCGGGGAAGTTCGTCGATTGTGCTTTCACGTCCGCATGAGCCAGTACGGACGAAGTGCAGGAGCAGGAGAGAACTAGCATAGTGGGAGCCGGAAATCGATTTCTGACGCAAATCGTGTTCGTGGGCGTTGGAGTGAGAGCGTTAATGAGGTCTTTTATGAGTCATTTTTATTTCTAAAATCTTGTTCCCGATTAGATGAATAAAAGGAGCAGCTGTTCAGTGGTGAAATATGGTAGGGTGCACATCAACCCACTTCACTCAGGGCAGGGATGTTCATGCTCCTAGCAGAAGTAGTTTTTGTTCAAGGGGTTGCATGTTTTTTGGAACTAATGTAATTCGAAATGGCCATCAGTAAAAATATAGAAATACATGCTCAGATATACAGTGAAACTCTTAAATATAGCTCTTCCCGAATATAGAAGGAATCGCTTTCCTTTGGGAGACTTCTTGGTTAAGGAGTTTAAAAGACGTGACGGTACGTCTTTTCTAGGAAATTGTTAGTACGCGCTAGTCAAATCATGCGTTATGTGCTATAAACGATTGACAGGTTTGTTTCCAAAGGCTTGTGTTGCATGTGTTTTTGAAGTTAAACGATTGTAATCCAATAAGTTGTTTTTAATTGAACACTTGATTTCCACATTGAACACTTTCCACTTCGTTAGATACTATTATTCAAGCATTTACGAAATACTCGCAACAGTATAACTTAGACTTAGTACTTAGTATCGTATCGTGGAGGTTTCCGAACACACATTGTAAACGCATCCAAAATCAGCTGACAGTGAAAGGCTCAAAAGCAATGACGCATTTGGGAATCTAGGTTTGCAAAAAGCAGTTTTGGAAGATCTACCTTTTAAAGACTTTCCATCTTTGAGAAACAAACAATACAGTGATTTTTTCAAAACATAGCACCTACCGAAGATAGGAAGTTTATTGCAGACAGATCCAAAGATGGAAAATCTCTCCAAGATGGATCTCCCGTATCTGGACATGCTTTTTTGTATATTTAGTCAATTATTACGTTTTACTCAACAAGCTTTTATTATATAAACGTACACTTCAGCCAATGCGTGGTTTACTAAGGCTTTTCTATACAAGGATATCATTCCAAAATCCCCCTTCATCACAATTAATAAACATCAAATTGTTGAGATTATTGTGCGATGGAATATGTTTCGAAAAGTATTAAATGTATGTAGTATGTAAAGCATTATTTTCGAGACGTAATCAAACTGCGCAAAAGCAGCTGGATGAATAAATGGAACGTCAAAAATCATATCAGGGTATTAAAGGGCAGAATCCATATGCTATCCTAGAAATAGCAAAATTTACTGGTCAAAGATGGTCAACATATTAAAGTTAAAAATTGTAAACATATTATGTGTTAAATACTATTTCATAAAAAAGAGAGGAAGCTAACTGATATACCTAATAGACTTTTTTTAGATCCAGAAAAACCCTTTAACCGATTCTCAAGCTTTCTCCCCGGGCCCGCAGTACCGCATTCCGAAGGCCGTTCAAGCTCGTTGCACAACAAAACCGGCCTGGCTATTTCAACAATCGAGCTGTGCCCGAGCAAAAAAAAAAAAGATCTGCACCCCCGACAACCGGCGCGCTGCAACTCCGGCATGCTGCAAAGCGGCGCTTTCCACCCCCAGAAACTGTTGACATTTTATCCGCACTCAGCTCATTGCCTATGCCGATCCTTGCACAAGCGGAATTCGGCCGGCAGCGACCCGACCCGACCCCGACCGCATTGTGTCATCCATGTTTTTGGCCAAGACGGCGAAACAGAACGTCCCGTCGGCTTTCCGGTTTGTTTGTTTCGCCAGCGGTCGGAGACGCTCATCGAACCGGAGCGACATTTGCTCCCTCCGCCGCACGACCCGCAAGAGTGCGCGACATCGCAAATGGAATTGACGAGATGCCAAAAGTTAGCAACAGGCCGGCCGGCCGGAGCGCGGATCGAATTGGTTTGACTTTCGGTGTTTCACCACACCACGGAACGTTCGCCTCGTGGAAGTGGAAGTGGCGAACACGGGCGCGTGTAGTGCGTGTTTGATTACTGAAAATCCGTTCGTATTGCGGCGCGCCCGTAAGATTATTTGTGCCCGGTGCCCGGTGCCGTATGCCTCGACGGGTCGGGCTCGTTTCGCTCAACTTTATTAACTTCCTTTCGGCGAACACGCGACCCGGCGCCGGGGGGTTCGATCCTCCGGTGTATCATTTGGGCGGTTGATTTACCGAAAAAGGGTCCGCCGGGGGTAATTGAAGGAGAGGTTTCGTTTTCTTTCCAGTGTCACTCTTATGGCATCGGTTCGGCATCTCGGGCCAAGTACAAAATCCTTCAAAATCGGATCATTGAATGGTAATAAAAACGGGAAAGCTTAGAGTGGTCTTTCGGTGTGGTGGCCGATCGAACTGCGCTACGAGACCGGGGCCACGCTTTTCATGTAGATGAGACCCATTTCGGTGTGTAATGCGATTTCGGCCAAAGACGACGAACGTACGCACCGGCGCCGGCAAGCTTTGCTTCTGAAGTCATTATGGTGGTCATTTCTGTTCATTTTCCTCCTCGTGAATGGTGGTCAAGCTTGGAGCTTGAAAATGCCACAAGAGTGGATCCCGGTCCGGACTCCCAAAGGACTTCGGCTGGCCATTAGAGAGCTCCCCCGTGCGGTTGGCGATAGTTAATCTTCATGAAAAACACTCGTTGGTTAGAGTTTTGCACTTCAAATCGATTACCTACGGGGAAAAAGGTTCTTATCGGCTCATCAGAAGAGAGCGGCAAAGAGCAAGAGCTAGTTCGGTTCGTAGCAGTAGGACTAGGGTTTTGGAGGACGATCGAACCACCGTTCCGTTTAATTAAGCTCCACATAGCCAGACGAGATTGAAGACCAATTTGGCCTCGTGGAAGATTGCCTCGTATTGTTCATTTGTAGCGACATAAATTTTTAAGCTTGTTACTTCAAATTTATTGCACGAAGCAAATATTAACCTCTTTCGTTCGCAGTCCTTGCAAACAGGCTCTAGCTCACCTTTAATATCCCCTTAGCTTTATCCTCTCTATCTCTCTCTCTCTCTCTCTCTCTCTTTCTCTTTGAGCTAATCGAGCTAATTTATTCGCTGTGTACAAGGCCATCATAAAAAAACCCCCCGAAAATGGAACACCCATTTTAACGGTACGCACAACACCCAGCTCACCCACCCAGCAACCCAGTTCGCATTATCCGCGCGGGCCAATTTTATTACATTCCTGCGCCCAAATAGGCCACCGTAAGGGTCAGCCCAAGGTGTGGGGTGTGTAGAAGAAGAAAAAAAATCAATAAAATTTAATTAGATTAAAAACGAGCCCGCTTTGCTGGCTCTACTGTTACGGGTTTACTTTACTTCCGAACGCTTTTCCCTTTTCCTCTTTCACCCCTATCGCTATCGCACAGTTCCTGGTGGACGCCACCGGCGCTGGAAGTCGTTGGCAGCGCGATAAAGCGTCCAGTTACGCTTGTACTTCAATAAATAGTACATTTTAGCACGCTCGATTCGACACTTTGGCGCGGAGGTGGCGGATCATATTTTCCAGTTGCTCTGGTAGTCAAAATATGTTCTCCACACACACACACACCCACTTTGTTCCGTGCAAATCGGAACCCAACCCAACGGAGCAACAAGCGCTTGCGTGAACACGCAAAATTCAGGCCGGCAAAATGACACAAATTATGCACGGCACGCTCGCGCGCTCCATGCTAGCCGATCCCTGTCCCGTGCTGTGCATATCGGATAGCGCTAAATGGTAAGTAATTTTCCCAGCACGGCGAAAGGTGCGCGCCTGAGAACGGCCCGGTGAAAACCGACCAACGTCACCGTCGTCGCACCCATTAGCGCAGGCTAATGCGAACTGTACCGGTGGCCCACCCATTTGAGAGCGCCTGTGTTCGCTCCACCCGAAGAGGCTTCTCCTCTCGACGGTCAGGGCCATTTTTTACGAGCAAAACATTAGTTTATCGTACTCAAAGCCTCCCGTCCCGCACTGTTAGGCCGTGCCATTAGGGTGTGGGTTTAGTCGAAACGGAAGAATGGAGAAAACTATGGCGTGCGTTCGTGCCTTCTTTTAGAAATACGCGGCGCACGAGGCGGCTAGGCGAAAAAAAAATGGGAAAATTAAGACCCTAAGCCACCGGAAGGGGCCACCCGCTTTTGCTGTGGCGGCACCCACCGCCCGCTTTGGGTTGACCACTAATTCGAGGTTTGCCTGCATGTTTGTAATATTATGATTGATTAGCTCCCGGCCCGAGCTCAATAAGATAATCGCCGCCGGAGTAAGGCGTGCTTTCGGTGGGCAAACGTTACTTCTCCCCATTGGGCCAATAGCGTGCCAAACAGGATCACGCAAATTGGCTACATTTGAACCGAAAGATCCAAGTAGACGGTGCATTTCAATAAACGATCCTGTTCGATGCGTTTGTGGATAAGGCAGGGCACGTGTTTACGTTACTGCCTATTGTCGTGTTATGATATCATTTGTTTCCGGTGAGCAACAAATTCCATTTGCAATGGTTCCCGTAATAGTGCAGTTTAGCTCGTCATTAGGAATAGTTAGACCTAACCTCTTCTTTTGGAGCACCGACCAAATTTAGGATAAACGAATAGCTTCTTCGATGCATGATCATTTCAACTATGCTTGATCGGAAAGTTATTTGTTTCCATTTTATGATGATCTTGCAACTGTAAACTTGATCCACGTGTGAGCTTTTGAACAAAAGCTGTTTTATTTCATTTATTGTAGATTTCTTGCGACAACAGGCAGTGTTTAACGTTAAATAATGTGTAACTGCTTTACTTTCCCAGACCGTAATTCAGTTGGACTGACTATACAGTTTCTTCTTTTTGAAGCAACTGATCATGCCTGCCGTCTTACGGTTTCTCCTAGTTAGAGAGATTGATCCAGTTGGTGTTTTCTATAAATCCAGTAGTGTGAAGAACAACGCCACTAACTTTTACATCACCGGATCATTTCTGACTATCCAGCTATGCAATTGTTTGTATGGATTATGGATGATGTCTCGGAAATGCTGAAGTGGCTATCGTTGATGTACTCACTGTATTGTGTGATTGATAATTATAAGTAAAGATCTCCAAAGATCTATAGATATTGAAGCTTTGATTAATATTTCCAAATTAAGTTGAACTAAGCGAATGATATGTGTCTTGGAGACGTATCGCGTGTAGCTACTCGAAAGATACTCTTGTTTTTAATGATTACCTTAGTATATTTTTCATTTCTGTTAGACATCTTTAAAGAAGCCAACAGACATCTCTTCAGAGAGTAATGTTTACAATCACTTAGATTAGAGGTCCTAAAGGTTGATTATCCCTGTCATAAAAACACAGAATGCACTGCAGACGGCGAAGACAATTATAAAATGGACGATCGTAGAAAAAAGTTGACAGGTCCTGGATGATTTTTACTTCTTAATCCGGTTAGTTACTATTAACGACACATTTTTACAAGATTTATTTCGAAAGACTAAACGAGCTTTGCTTTTCAATTTCTTATCTAGTAGCCCATCAGTTCCTTGTACAACGGACTATAAAGCATCCTTTAAGCAAACGTCAGTTGCGTGTAGCGAATGAAGCGAAGGAATAATAGGAGTTGCAACGGTTAATTAGATAGGTTGTACCTTATAAACCAACAACTGAAGATAATATATAGTGATGTCGAATATTTGTGTAATAATCCTCAACATGTTACTTACAATAACAATGGAAGATAACAATTTGAGTTCCAAACATGTCACAAATTAACGGAAATTGTGAAACCGACTTATAACCGTAAACTTACGCACAATCATAAGACCGCATCCGACAAGGTTCGACAATATCTCGGAAACGGCTTAATATAAAATGTCGTCGTATACCATTGTTGGTAGAAACGATTAGTATCTAAAACCACTTAAAAATAAAACAAATCATCAAATTGTGTACCGGTGTTGGTGTCACATCCATACACCCACTCATGCACAGCTCACATGCATTAGCGTGTCATTACTGTGAGCAAATCCTGCCCTACCGGTGCAATTCCATGCAAAGTTGAACACCAAATGATAACCCCCTCACCGCATAATCCGCACACACACACACATACACACACACACACCATTGTGTGGCGCAAACCTCTGCAGACTGCAACGTGTGGGTCGTTCTTTGTCCCGTGGTCCTACCGATTGCTTTGCTTCGTTATCCCGATTATATCTTGTGTGTTACACATCGTTGTACATTCTCTTTTCACCACATCCCACAATCACCTTCGCATCGCTTAACCTCACCGTACAGCGCCCGACGTACGACCGTTCGTTTGCTTGTCCTGCTTCGTATCAGATACAGCGAGCTTGAAGATTGAAAGCGGATAGGTGGCAAATGGCAGAAGAAAAACGCGGTGTGAACAGGTTATCAAACAAACAGGGAAAACAATTGAAACACCTTTCCGTCGCGCCAGGTGTTGGGGACGCCTCTCCGGCACTAGCTAATAACATTTAGTCCCAAGAGAAGGTGCCCCGCAGCAAGGTTTCCCGTGCTGTCCCACTGCAGGCAACGCAACGCGAGAGGGAATACGAATCATTCTTTTCCGATGTGGAGTTCCATCTATTCTTCCTCGCGAGACGATCCCTCGGGCGGTGAGCGTCGAGATGGTGCCGTCAAGAGGTGGACTGCTCAGCATCAGTCTTTCGATAGCGCCTACACATCTTACACCTCTCGTTTCTAAAGGCTTCTCCCAACGGCTTCTCCGACGACCGCGGTCGCTTCAGCAGGAAGAAAGAGTCATTAACAACGGTTTGGACCGAATGCGTCTCTTACTCGAACGCTCGACCCATTTAATTTATCTACTTTTCCGTGTGCTTGAACTATTTTCCATCTAACAAACTTTAAATGTCGAAAATAAAGTGCAAATTTATTCTCGCCTCAAACCCGTTCCCACGCGAGCAGCCATTTCTCAAATCGTTAAGCATGCCGCCTGCTCCCACAATCCTTCACATGCCACGCCATCACCACCACCGTCGAAAGATAACAAACGTGCGCCCCGAAGGCGATTAAAAGAAGATGCCACCGGGTTTCGGTTCGTGCAGCCACTGTGCAGCATGTGGAAGCTATGCTGCTCGGCGACGGCGGCAGCTGGTGCTTGATACCCTTCAGGGGGAGGGTGGGTGGTTGGTTGGGAGGAAAACGGCAAGCTGGCTTGAATTGGCTTTCGGTCGACTGGGTTTGCATTGCTCTTCCGTGGTCTTTTAACTATCCTTACCGTATACTGCCGCGATTGTTGGCGAAAAGTTTCCACACTCGCACCCCCGCACGGGTACGATAAGTGCCACACACACACACACACACTCTAGGCACGCCATGCCGTCGAACAAAGGTAGCTCAGGCACCGGGCGAGCGTCGCGGTTGCGGTGGGAAAGTGGGTGCCGCGTCAGGAATCTAGAATCAGCATCCTGCCATGCTGTCCCATTCCGGGCAGGTTCGCATCGGTTATAGAGTCATTTTTGGTCGGGAAATTCTTGCACATTCCCGAACGAGAATGCGCACAGCGAACCTCCAACGCTACATTGGGTTTTCGGTTCGTCTCGCCGGCAGGAATGTCCGCCGGTCCAAACTTTGTTCCCTACTGCGGCACGGCAAAGTTCGTTTCCGTCGTGCCACGGTGTGCCACTCAAACGAGCCGCATAACTACGGCCGCGTGTCTTTAAATTTGGATGGTGTAGCTTTTTTCGGGGGTTTTTTTATTCCGTTTTTTTCGTCATTCCACCTTGACAGTGCCAGTGTTGTGAGCGTATTGCGATGGAATTGTTTATGTTGCTGCGAATTGGAATGAAATCAAAATTGAATTCCGCTTTGCGTGTTGTCAATCAATACCATGAACCGGTACACAAAGTTGTACACCCGCGCACCTAATGGAAGAGGAGAGAACGGTGGAAACGACTTCTTACAATTATGTAGATGTTTTGCACGGCTTTTCAACTCACGAAGCTTTTCTCCATTACACCGTAGGCAGGTTCCACCAATAGCTTAAATCCTGTCACAAAGAAATCCATAAATCAACCGAATGTTTGACCTAGATTTATGCAGATAGGATTGCGAGATTGTGCAAGGCAACAGTGAGCATCGAACCGGGACGGTTCCAAATTGGAAGGCACAGGGAGTGGAAATTGTAGCGCACACGTAATCCTTCACAATTGAAAGGGTTCCATTTGCCGTTTGGATCCGATTTAAAGCGGCAAAATTGGTGCGATCTTTCGAAGTCGAATCTAGGTCTTAAAGATGGGACCTCTCGTGGGAAATTTTGAGACACCATTTTCACACTTAAAACGCACTGAATGCTTTGCTTTAATTGAAACAAATAAAAGGTGCTAAGATAAACGATTTAGTGACCTCTTTTTTCATTTTTCCATTCAGAACAGTGTTAGTTCATTCAAAAGAAATTCCTTTCCACATTTTTTGGGCTAACTCTCAGTTTATGTCTATGAAATACCCTACATGTCCTTCAAATTCAAGTTCTCTTTATCACTCTCTTTCTCTGTGTCTCTGTGTCTCTCTTTACTTACATATCTACGAATTTTATTTTTGTTATGTTTTTTTTTAGTTTCGTAGTTTTGTTTAACGTTCATGCAGCAACCATAGTACATAACTTCGACACTGTGGATAAATTTCAAACATGTTCAACCAAGAGTACTAACTTAGGATTTCTGCATGATTCTGAGTAGGCCTGGGTGTATACAATGTGTAGTTCAAAGATCGACCTCGGCCAAGCCGATGCAATTCCGTCATTAGAAGTATTCAATCTGACATGGTAAACAGAGTGGGGAAGCCCTGCTTGGTAAAGGGCATTTTATGATTGGATGGAAGAATTTCATGTTTGAGTGGAACGAATTCATAAAACTCTGGAAACTGTTGCCATGGTGTCGAACAGATAAAAAATAAAAATATATAAAAAAAAAATAAAAAAAACGCGTGCTACATCAAATTATTACACTTTTTTCCTTTCAAAGAAACAAATTCACCCCTGATTTGAAACGTAATATAGAGATAACAAAGCAATCTTATTGTCAATATTCCTAAATATTGTAGAAAAAAAATTATTAGAAAGAATACTTCTTTCTTCATAAACCATTTGATCTATAGTCGTAGTGTGCTGTGGTGAGAATTTCAGACACATGCACGCAATTTCCTAGTTTTTAAGCATCTTTAAAAGATATAATATAGATATAGATATATACGATATAATACGATGAGCATTGAGGACTTGAGGCATTCTGGAAAAAAACAGAAGATAAACTTGTTTTAAATTAATTAAAATTGAAAGCTTTACTTTATTGCTATAATGCTATAATGCTTTTTCTATCTAATCTAATCTAATCTAATTTTTCTAATAAAAAGTGTGTGAAATTGAAAATAACGAGATTTATAGGTTTACTTAAGTTAATATAGCTTCAAATATCAAATTCAGAGATTGAAGTTACAATAAATTTCCATTTTGACCAATGCAACAAACGGTTCTCAAATACTGCACCAAAGCATGCTTCGTTCCCCACAAACCCACTAACCAGCGACAGCAGCGCCGATGTGCAGCCTACTGTAATCGATTTGATTCAATTATAAACATAATCCAAACTGCCAGTCCCACTGCCTGATTAGCATGCAGCCGCGTGCGACATCTGCGACAACGGTCACCGCCGGCCACCGTGATTGATCGACCGAAGCCCACCTTTACCGGCCACCATTCGCATCAAACTTTTCATCATTGCCGTTCGCTCGAAACGTTGCCTCCGCTGGTAATGATTTATTGCACGCGGTTAATGTGTTCGGCGGGAGCATGCCCCGGATGCAGGAGCATCCGCGCGATGGGAAGCTCCAACCGGACACGGACGGACACGGCAGTGAGTTATTATCATCCACCCGAGCTAATTATTCAATTAACCTTTGCACGCCGCACGCCCTTTGCCACCATTGGGCCCTTGTGGCAGCGCTGGGTGGGGGGGGGTATGCCACGCAGCCATCCCCTCGGTGGATAGAAATCCCCCCACGGGGAATCTTGCAAATCTGCTCCCACACTGTTCAGCTGCTGCTGTTGAGAGACAAGATGAAAACAACACTCCCGTGTAGAGGAATAAAAATGGGGAAAAACACGGAGTGTCGCAAACAATCGTTAGCGCTCGTCCCGCCACTTTGCACTGGATCAAAAAGGTCGGGCCCTTTCTGTATCTTTCGATCCGAAACTCCACCGCGCGCTCGCTCCCTTTCCGCCTTCCGCCCTCGCCCTCGCCCAGTTGCTGCTTCTCATAATTTCGTCAACGTAACGCATAACATCCGACGCCTGAAGGGACACCAGGCGCCAGGCGTGTTGTTACAATGCCAGCCCTAGCGCCAGGGACTGCCGCAGCATACGGTGGTGGTGATGGACAATTTGAATTATTCATGCCGCACGGGCGCTATGATTCGTGTCAGTGGCTGACATTATAAGGAGCTAAACGCTGTGTCAACGTTGGTCGCCAGCGCTCCCGCGTCCGCTTTTCAATTTCTACACCTTTTTTGCCGTTACTTACGCGTCCGCTAGCTACCGGTTGCAGGATAACAACCACACAAAGTCAGCTTTCTAAAATCCTCAATCCACCTTTTTTTCGCTTTCACCCTAATGGCTCTCCTAGTCGAGCAGGATGCAGCAGAAAGAGAGAGAGAGTGAGAGAGAGATGCTAAAGCAGTTTTGTGAAATTATTGCCCACTCAACCTTGCTAGCGTGAGGGCGCGCAAGATGAATGGGGCTCTGTTGGGCGCGTGGAAAAAGAATTTCCACCAAACAAGAAAAAAGGGTTAATGAAAAGGAAAACATAAATATGAAGCATGTATTGGAAGACGAAAAGACGAAACGAAAGCAAAAAAGAGCACATATTTTTAAGATTGATAAGGGTACTCGGGATGGTCCCGAGTGCGACACCTTCTGCCTTCGGCGAATCACTCTTCTGTATTGTTTCGTCGCGAGCGTAGGGCCAAACCTTCAAGAGACGGCAAAGAAGCGCCTCGTTGCTTCGTTCGAGCCAACCACAAGAAATATGGCCCGATATCGAGCTACATTAGCCATGCTGGACAAGACGCTGCGTCTTAACCTCCACAGCGCAGTCTACCTCCTGCGATCAGCCGCCTTGCCTTGGGATCCTCGAGGGACCTGGCGGGACAAGCGATAAGCACGAGACGAATGTGCGTTTACATGCTCCATTGCTGGGCGAACATGGGTTCGCACACCCACACCCACACGGCAGTGGCTGGCTGAGTGATGGTGCTCTGGGCTTAGCCGTCCCGGTTCCGATTCCCGACCCCATGCCCGGCCCATGTTTTACCTCCCTCGTGTGCTCGCCTACAATCTCGGCCCTGTTCCATGCAGCTCTGCTGGATGCTGCCGCACACGTGACTGCGATGGCGGAAACCGATAGCGGAAGAAAAACGGTGTGCGTGGCACTTGGCCAACGGGACAATGGAGCAAGTGCGATCGCGTGCACCGATGGCGAGCGACAAGAGCGTTCGAAGACGAACGGAATAATTTATTACCGGCCCGGCTGAAACGTGCGCTGGAATCACCGAAACCGAACCGAGATTCAAGCGGCCGGGCGGCAGCGTAAGTGTCCCGGGTACACCTCTCGACCACAGGGCCCGGCCGAGATAATGACTTCGACAGCGCCCGGCCAACATTTAGCGTGCGTGGCGAGCACCGGGGCCTCTCGAGATTGAGATGGATTGGGGCAATAAAAGACGCCGCGTTTGATTGGATGTGTTGATGAGCCCCTGACGAGCCCCCGTTGGGTTATGGTGTGGAAATTAAAGGAAAAAGTTTTGCGCTTTAATTATCGTGATCGGTGCCGTGCTATCTGCCACTTTGTGGTGCTTGTAAGGGTGGTTTTAACATGATTTTTTTATTCCATTACCCACTTTGTACTTTGGATGAGCAGTGTCAACCGTTAGTTACTTACAAATAGTAAACCTATGACTAATTTCCACTCAGGCTTTAAAATTGTTCGTTTGGAACTTGAACCAGTCGAACTTGAAAACGAAACAAACTATGATACGAACAGGGGCAAGCAAGTACCGACGGGTGTTTTTGAGTCTTCGTGCACACACTTACACTAGAAAAACGGTCACCAACACTAACTCATTTTTACATACGATCGGCCATACTATCGGCTGTTGATTAAGAAGCGCCTAATAACACTAATGATCCAGTCCAACTGTCCTGCTTACACTCCGCTCAAAGTTCTTTATCATCGTATCTCTATTGCTCACATCTATGAAATACACACTACAACGTCAAATCAATACATACAAACCATATAATATACAAATAATAACTCGATTGATGCTTTTTAGTCAAATACCGGTACTTCAGAATTAAATAACGTCATAGCTAAATCTGAACGTCAGAATAAAATCCTTCGTATCGAAAGGGAGTTCGGGCCATAGCTTTAGACAGGAATAGGATTTTGGCATAGTTTTTAATACATTTTGATACTTTTCTTAAGTATTTTAACAATTACGGTCAAATGGACCGAATACTCCTTTCGTGCAAATCATGGTGTCAATTGACACCATGATTTGCACGAAAGGAGTAACAAGTTGTATCTCAGAAATTTACGGATTTTAAAATTTTTAAAAATTCCTAAAAAAAACTTTCTGAAAATATAAGACTTTAGGCGAAAACCGTTTGTCAATATCTCTATCCGTTTTCGAGTTATAGAAGCTCAAAGTTGCAAAAGTGTCAATTGACACCAGATTTGTCCGTTAGTGTTAAGCTCACTGATACGTTGATACGTTTGGTTTTCGATTTTTACGACGCATTTGAAACGACTAACATAGCAAAAAATCAATTTTCCGGTAACTTTAGGTATTTAAAAAAAAGTATATTTGCAGTAAAGTATATTTACAAGTGTTGCATCAGCCATTGCTATAAATGGTTTGAAAAGAATATAATTTTAGCATAATGAACCATTATGAACCAAAACAAGGTACCAAAAGAATTAAAAAAATGACATGTAGTAAATTCCTTATTTAATGACTAAAAAGTACATTCCACAAGTTATGATGCATTTAAAAAATCATTCAAAAATATGCCTACAGTATTCAAGATCGTTTAAATGTTCCTATATTTTTAATCGAATTTTAAAACGATTATTTGTAGCGAAAAAAAACCCTAAGTGGGCGTAAAGTTATATTACAACGAGCGATTTTGACGGTGGTGAAAAAAGCAGTAATAGTGTGCGTGAAAATGTGGAAAATTCGTCACAGACGTATTTTGCTATTATCTAGAACTTAGTATAACATAATTTTCATGTATGACTTCAAGTTTTCGTTGTATTCTCAAAAAACAGGTGGGCGTATAGTTATGTTACGGAGTGTATAAGAAGAAACTTTAAGAAACTTGTCAAGAGATAATCTGGTCGAATTCAACTTTTCTTTAAACGAAAGAATTCTAACTTTTCCTTTATCGATTGTTTACACAAGTTTCATCAGAAACAGCTAATATTCAGATGTTTTGTACACAGAAGTCCAACATCTTCCTGTTGCCAAGATTTTTAGTTGATCTCTTATGGATTTTTTCAGTTTTTATTATTTTGATTCTCAAGGAAGTTGCTTAGAAAGGGACTAACCGCACATAGGACGAAATTCTGACGATAATACACAGAAATTAAAAAATACTAAGCATCTCTTACTTACATACTTAAAATTACCCGTCTAACATTACCAATCAACATTCTGAAAAGAGTAGTAAATTGCAAGTAAAAGCTCGTACAACTAACTACTTGGAAGCAGATGATAGGACAAAATCTTACTTCTGATCCAGATAGCTTCTAAAATGTCTTAGAACATGTTCTTCGTCATTGTTTAAGAAACGAATTTTTCAGCATGCTCGACCCGCATCTGTCTCAAACAGTCCACTACCAACATAACCACTGAACCGGAAGCACTTTTCAAATTTCAATATCACCACCTACCCAACGCAGCTGTGGAACAACATATTGGTCAAATGTCGATACTGTGCCGCTCCTGCAGCAGAGTACGGCCATCAATTCTTTGTGCCGGGTGTTTGTGTTTTCAACAACTCAACGCTGCAAGATGTTTGTTACAGATATCTGCGCTTCGAAGAATGTTCTCGGCATTTTCCAACGAAAACTCAAACCATCTACCGTACCTTTCGTATCGACAGACGGATGAATAATCGTTCCCGGAATAATCACAAAATGACACCGTGCGGCCAAAGCATACCAGGGCCAGTGCCGCGGAGACAAGCAGCCAATAAGTGGCCACCAGGTGATGGCGGTGGGGCAGCATGCGAAAAAGTTGCTGCAGTATTTGATTTCCCTGTGGCAAAAAAAAAACGTTGACGCACAAACGCAAGCACATTCGCATTCTTGTGCAAAATAAAATAAAATAAAAAAGCAAACAAACAAGCTCCCGTATCCCGTGTGCGCCCACAACCGCCGGCATCCGATCGGGCGTGCCCTGGAGACGGCGCTGTTATTGCTGCTGTGACATTGGCGAGAGGGCGAAGAAGACGAATTAACTTCCATGACAACATTTATCATGTTCGAGCGAAGAGAGAAAAAAGCACGTCACGACGGCAGCAACAGACAATACCACTCACTTTCGTCGTTCGCTCGGTCACGTTTTTTTCTTCTTCTTCTACTGCTTGCTTTTTGCCGCACACGCACACCAGAATCCACCGTCCCAGACGCAAAAGCCCCGCTACGGGAAGCTATCGGAATCGATACGCCACGATCGTGCAGAGTTTAAGTGGAATTTTAACGCACAATTGGCACTTTGGCTTGACATGCTGGCTGAGGTTTCCGCTTCTAAGCGATTATCAGCGAGCGTAAAATTAAACTTTCAGCACGCCGAAGCTGGACGTGGACAAGAGACCTTTTGTTTGTTTTATTTTTCATAAAACACATTTATATTCCTCACGGCCTACAGGTTAATCATAGCAAATTATTCTTATCGATTGAGTCAAGTAGTTATTTATGAAGGTTAGCCGGTGGTCTCATTCCTGCCTGGTCCGTATTTTCCGTGTAAATTTCTTCAAGGTCTGCCGCGCAAGTTCCCGCAGGGAAAACTCGGAACTCGGACAAAACGCGTCCCACAAACGGTGTACGTTCGGTGAGTAATGCCCTACCGCCGGCGACGAGAATGGGGGGGGGGGGGGAGGGACTCATTCATTCGTTCATTACCTTTCCAGTCACGAACTACCGAAACATAAATTTGTGTTTATTCCTATGCAAATGAGCGCTATCGGATTCCATTAATAGGTAAGTTCGCTTCCTTGCCATTCCCGATTGTAGTGTGTACCGAGATCGGTACACTCCCGAGGCAGGTGTAAGGATCACTGCCTTGCCGTTGATGAAGCGCTTCGCCCTCAGCGCAGTCGCGCACAGTACGGTCGCGTACGCCACGGGCGAGCGGGCTTTGAAACGGTTTCCTCTCGGAGGTGTATCCCTTCGGAGTGATAAGCCCGCAGGACCCAAGCGTACCGGTGGTACAGGATTTGGAACTGCCAGCTGCTATGTTTATGGACTTTTCGCAAGGTTCTGCTCTGGCGCTCGTTATCTAATGCAATTTTGCTAACGATACAATCACTCTGCGGATAATGCAACCCCTTATTCTTCAGCTCGAAAATGATTTGTCAGTGTGTATGTTGTGTCCTTCTAAAGCTCAGCTACCATTCGTTTGACGGAGGAAGGATGTTGTTCGTTCACTTGGCTGCTAACACGAATCATTTCTCGTCACTGCCATAGTGTATCTGAAGCTTTTTTGTTACAACTAACCAATTCTTAGAAATATCAACAAGAAAAGGGGACAGAGAAAACTCTGTCCTGTCGAGAATTTTTTCGTGGAATTCCAAATGCAAAGAGATCACATTAATACGCCACAAATTTAGGTCACTTCTTTGAAGCGACAACAACGTTCCGAGAACATATACGATTAGCAACTTTCTTCGCAAAGCCTATTACGTGCTTCGCGTACAAGCCACGCACATCACGCTTAGCAAAGCTTCCACTAATCCGGCAAATTGGTCGTAATTCTTACTGCACCACGCCCCGCCACGTGTAAATCCCGGTCCTTTGATCTTCGCCGCGCCCACGCTCACGGGCGCACCATGTCAATATTTATTCAACAGAGCGGGAGACAAATTATTATTCATGCGGAACAGGACGCAACAAACGGCGCGGCTGTCGCTATTTCGCTATTTTTTCACAAACAACAAGCACCCGCCCCGTTCGGAGTAAAGTGATCATTTGAATCACAAAATCGCAATCACAAAACAATGGGCTTGAACAGTCATCGTACCGACGGGAGCACTCAGCGGCTCACGGCAATCAATTTGTTTCGTACCGTTTCGTACACGTCACGCCCGACACAACCGCGTCCCGGGCGCCATGGTCAGCCTCTTGTGCCGAAAAGGACCGGGCGCCTCCATCGCACGAGCCGGGACACTTCAATGGTTAATAAGGAACCAGGCAGCTCGAACACTCGGTTCGTTATCATTGCTCACTGCGGCGAGGGATAACTGGCTGCAGTGATTCGCTGACCAAATAGAGAGAAAGAGAGGGAGAGAGAGAGAGAGAGAGAGAGAGAGAGAGAAACCCTTTTTATTCCTCCGTCTGGCGCTTGCATTAAATCGAGCGGAAAACTATCGACAGATTGTCAGCAGGGGCGCGCGTAACGCAAGGCGAACGCTTTGATAAGCGAACTAGGGAAGGAAACGTTTGGAGCGTATCTGCTGACACACATTTTTACACTCCACTTATCAGATGCCGGAGTTTCTTTCTGCTCAAGAAAGTTGAGAATTCCAGTATGACAAAAAAAAGTAGGATTTTCGTTTCTGTTAATCTACGGAGCGAGTCTGGAAGCTTCGGCTGGTACAATGATGGGTCATATGTTTCGAAATCCAAACACTAGCTTGCACTTTCGGAGCAGAAAAATGGTGCGAAGATGATGACGATGGCATGATGGCACACTCTCAGACAGCCACAGCTGCCCAGTATTCATTCGTAAGTGCGAAATTTCACTTCGAGCTACGTTCTCCATTTCACAGAGAAAAAAACTGGTATAAAATATATGAAGAAATCATTTTTTAAAGAATAAATCAGCAATTTATACGACACAGTGATACGTTGAGTGAATGCGGATACCGATTGGACTTTATTGCCTTTTTAGGAAATGTTTTATACATAACAAGTAAAGTTTTAAATCGCGTTAGAACTTTATAATACGGTCGATAGAGAATTCTCGTTGAAATTAAAATTAGATTGAAGATAAATTTGCACATGAAGCACCATCGTTTTGGAAAGATTAAACTGAATTTTACCTACAAATGCAATGTGCACCATTATGCTTCTCATTCGTCTAGGTAGTTGAGTCTCAGAAAAGCTTTCACACATACAATGAAACCTCCCAGCGATAGCAGCCGAAGGAACTGCTATTTTTGGGAGCCGTTTTAGTTAAGGAATTTATAAGATTTCTAAGTTATTTTCAATACAAGCTGGTAAATTCATTCTTCGCCTCAGATTCTTCTTCCCTCTTGGCACATTAACCTAAAGTGGCTCTAGAACTGCCATTTCTGGCTTTATTTGACTTAGTTACTACTTTTAGACTGGGAAGAATATCCAGATGAGACTCGAACCCACAACCCACAGTATGTAAGAACTTGCACTTGCGCACTGCACCATAAGACCACTCCTGATTTTTTTTAGATAGTGTTCGTTTATAGTTTAATATTCGCTACGGAATAATTATGGCGAACCGTAGAACCATTTATTATTATAACGAACTTTTCTACCATACACTGTAATAATAACAAATCAGCTGTCAGTCATCAGCAAGGGTAAAAATGAATGATTGAAATTGAAGGGATTAAAGGAGTGTTCATCTTAGGAACACTTTATATCTTTGGGCGCGTCTATCTTTGGGAGGCTTCACTGTGTTTAAAATCTATAAACCAAAAATACAGCAAACGGTAAACCCTTATCCAAGCTGTAGTTATTATTCATCTGCTGCTACTGCTATGGTGATATAATTTGACAAAAGCCATGACTCTGCTAAAAACCTTCAACTATATTAAAAAGCATCATTTTCCAAATTTGTGTGTCTAGAATTGATAGTTGAGAATTTTGGTCGAAGTTAAATAAATACATGGAATAATGTATATACATTTACTCGTGTTTTTGTACAAAATGTGTTAGAAAGCGTTCAAAATCGATTAAAGTATTTAAGTATCCGTTTTCATCTAGACGGAATTTTGCATTAAGTGCAAAACGTTTAAGTGTTTCAAATGTACAAAACGGTGCGAATTGTTTAGAAATAAACAAGTCAAAAAACTCATGACACGTTTCCCGGGCCTATATACTCTGACTCCGACGGTGGACAAAGCACGTCCGAGTAGGCCAAGTCAAATTAATCATTAACGATACCAAAAATCGTACCGGCAAAACCTGCTGCATTCGTCGACCGCATGTGTGTCGTACACAACTCGGCACCCAGGTCGGGCTTATCTTACCGATTTACTCACGCATCGGACGGATTTTATTAATAAGCGTTTCCGTTCGGGATACAGACGCCCTACCGACACACGCGCACATGCAGACAAGACCCATCATCCATCATCGCATTTCCGCCCGGTAACACCCGGCTTCGCTTCCAGCCAATAAACACAAACAAACACCCACCACACATACACGTTAGACACATACACTCACACCACAAAGCCATCCACCGGGCTGGAACACATCGAAGCGAATAGATTTGATCCGATCGTATGCAGTATGGATTTTGTGAAAGACGCCACCATGACACGCCGCTCATCAGAATTGATGATGATGATTTAGGACGTGCGCATCGGGTGGGTAGACGGCAGTGTGCGTGCGGCGCAGCCCAAGGAAGTGCGTTCCGGTGTCGCATCGCACGCGTGCTTCACCGGCTGCCTTGGGCTTTAATTTTTTGCGCCCCCGTTCGCTCGAGACAGCACCGAAGTGCCGGCATCGGCACCGACACCGACACCGTACGCTCTATCGACGTTTGGATTGGCTCGGGAAAGCCCACACCAGCCGAGCCGTTACATAATGCGTCTTTAAGCGAGAAAACAGTATCGGCGTGATCAGCACGAATTCGGTGAAATTCGTCACCTCTACACGGCACGGGAACTGGCACGTGGAAGCTGGCGAAGAAGTGCCCCCACGCGGGGACATCACTCTAATACTTGTCTGTTTTCAAGAGATTTTCCTGCGCGATTGTGCTTGCGGTGCGGGCTCGCTCCAACGAGCCCGTCGGAGATGAACACACTAAGGAGGGTGCAGCTTCGGTGTTGGATGAAAAGAACACTACGCCAAGTGAGCCATGGCGAAGGATCTGCCCGCACACCCACACCGCGATGCACTAACACAAACACACACCCGCACAGCTGCTCGGGCTTGGGTTGTGAAAGAGACGATAAGAAATATGCACATTTGCGCTTTTCTTCTCCGTCACGAGCTCCAGCTGCAAGGAGGGGCAACAAAGGCAACGGAACGGGAGAAAAGGATAATCAGCGAAGAACGGACAAGCGAGCGTCGGTGCCGAGGGCATGAAGTGAGCACAGACACCGTCGACGGCCTGTAGAACTGGTGAGGAATAAAGGCGCAATCAGCGTACGTATGGAAGAAGATTTCCGCCAATCGGCAGCTGGCTGCAGAATGATGCAAGCGAGACACGGGAAGGATAGGATAGGACAAACAAAATATCGATATTCGAACCGAATGCACATGGAGAAGAATTGAATAAGTGTTCGAAACTGATCAGACGCTTGCAACAATAACCAAAACGCTCCTGTTTACGTGTTAATGTATCGCAAAAGTCGTCCGAAAGCACATCGGCGACCGTTTCTTTCGTTCGTTGCTATGGCGAACGAGTGCCGTAAGTTTGCGAAGGGGAGGAGGCGAGGGCCAAAAGGCCACCGTAAGATTCACTCACACCACACCCGAACCCCACACGACACGCGCGGCACCGGAAGCCGTCCCGATGCACAGTTGCACACTGCAGGGTTACGAAAGTGTTAAACTAATTTGCGACGCCCGTCTCGCCACTGGAAGTCTCGCTGTTGCCTTTGTCCACGGAAAAGTTCCACCGGAACGCGAATCAATCCGGAAAGCCATCACCCTCACCGTACACACCCACACTCACGAGGACGCGACAGTGACGCGGCGACACACGACAGGATCTGATGCGGTGCGATCTACCGTCCTCGCAGCACTGAACGCCAACCCGGCCCCGGTGATAAAAATACTCCGTCCGTCTGACAATTAACATATGATCCCGAACACGGGCCACGATGCTGGCGAAGCTTTCGCGTCGTGAGTGCGTGCCCCTTCCTAGCACGACGGGGACGGTCGTAAGCCGATCTCTCACTGTGTGTGGGGCGTGTGTTGGACGTAAGTGAGAGAGAGAGAGAGAGAGAGAGAGAGAGAGAGAGAGAGAGAAAGAAAGTAAGAGAATCGCGAAAAACTTCTCCACGATGTATTGATGACATTTCAAAGCTAACAGAAGCACGAACGGTGAGATGAGTTCTCACAACTTCTCACCCTCTCTCACTCTCACACTCATTTGGCACTCATTTTACGGCGCTGAGTGTCCGCGTCGGCGCACACATTAACCACGCGTGCGAGAGAAAGCCACCATCGAACATCGATGAAACGTGTGTCTGGTCAACGGTAACGCGTACCGCGTATGATGGCCGGTGCAAGTCGGCTTAAATCGGATGTGAGCGGTTTCTTTTCACGTGGCGTACCGACGTGAGCGACCCCCCCTTAAAGTGGTGAACCCCCAGCACGCCGCCGGTAGTTGATGAGCGCGAACACAACGCGATCGGTCCGAAGGGTGAAGTTGCCAAGAGAGAAAGTGGACGAGAGTCTGCAATACACAGTGTGGTGTTGCTGTTTTTTGTTTCGCATTGGAAGAGCTCGATCAATACGGCAGAGAATCAATTATTGCTGATTAGTGATCAGTCCTTCTTTCCAATAGTTGACCATTGTGTGTTGGAACAATGGACTGTTTTTCTTGTAATGTAGTGCTTAATGTGAAACATTTTTAGAAGAACCTTCATTACACATACGTCACGACTTTGTTTGTGGTACTAACATTAACTCATAGTTAATACGAAAATCGCATTAACACGAATAAAAATATTGTATAAACCATAAAATCGAACGAAGTACCAGGCGTCTCCATCGGTGGTGCAAAAATAAATTGTAGAATTTAAATTGTTTTTTTTTCTTCAATTGGACTCTAATCCCTACTAAAAAGTAACTAAACAAAGCGTTGAAAGATATATTACATAAGTCAAATTAAAGAGTCACTTCATACTAAAATAATAGTAAAAAAGATGCTCCTATAACATCCTCTTATCCAATATTATTTAAACAGTTGCTTATACATATAAGTCTTTGTCCTAAGATCTAGGAAAAAACAGATATTGACAAAATTTATTTATTTTTAATTCAAAATTATGCCATCGAGGGCGATACACCGATTGTAGCAATCTTCCAACGTTTCTATACCATTTTTGTAGTTCGATTTGTTTTTAGCCTCAAAATGGGCCTCTGTTCTGGCGATTATTTCTTCATTGGCGCTTAATTTCTATCCAGCGAGCATTCTCTTTAGATCTGCTAATAGGATATAATCGTTTTCATGCAAATTTGCCATCGTATTATGCGCGTGTCTATTGAAGGTTAGAACTGATAGAAAATCGCATGAATTCAATATTAATGATGCCATCTATGTGGCAGGACAAAGACTCTTCTACCCACCTGTTAGTTATCGTCTCAGAAAACGAAAAAAAGTAAATAAAATTGCCACCAAAGTTGGTCTAACGAATCCGACAGATGTTTTAAGAAACTTATATTAAGTTTATCTACTACTAACATCCTTATTTTTCGTACTGATTTGTACTTCTGAGAGCAAATGAAAAGTCTTGAAACCATTACTTCCAGCATTTTTTTTTCACGCAATGTTTAATTAGGGACCGGCAAGTGATGTCGCACACATGCTGCCTCAACCGTGGGTAAATTCAACGAGCACTCCTTACAATTCAACTATCGGAAACTATCACAATAGACCACGCCTCGCAACAGCTGCTATACAAAGCAATCGTTTTTTCCCACCCACCCTAATGTTTCCAACACATGTTCTACGGTTGCAAAATGCTAACCGATGCACATGTATGTTTGACTTATTGATGTGAATAGAGCACATGCCAAAAGGATTAACTTTGAAAGGAACCCGGCCGACCGTACCGGGGGCGGTGTGGTGGAGGCATTAGAAAAACACATAAAAAAGCTGACTGTGAATCGCAGAAGTTTTCCAGCCGCTCCAGTGAGGCGCATGCGAAGGTGCGAACTGTTCTGCCACTAAATAAAAATAGCACCCAGAACGCTGAGGGGTTGTTTGCAGCCCAGGATGGGGAAGGTTTGGGTGGAAAGTGGCACGCAGGGAAAAAAAACGCTCCCGACCTTTTGGAGCAGCTCATATTTCAAAACATCACCCAGCCACCCAGCGGTAATACTAACAACACACCGCACGCGGAAGAACTCATGTGCTGGAGCAAATGTGGCGTACCAGTAATCTTTACGAATGGTTTATTCGCCGGCAAATGTGGTTCATCTCATTCGATGGGTTTTTTTTCGAAGCAGGAGCTTGCAAATAGGTTAACTAATGAGAATGACTAAAGAAGTGAACGTTGCTCAATAAAAAAAAAAATGTCTGTATATATTCTATTCGCACGAAAGAGTGCTGCTTCTATATCATTCATTTGTAGCTCGACATCAAACCAGCTTTGTCGATACAAACAGAAAGTACCAGCAAAACACTAATAACTCGCTCGTAATCAATTCACTCCACTGTCCCGATTGACCCGGTTGTTCGAAACGCGAAGCGAACATGAGCACAAAAGCCGAAAGTGATCCGCTTACGGACAAAAGCACGCCTCGAACGCCTGGCGCACAATCCTCCGCACAGTCGGATTTGGCGTGCGGAGGGTAAAGTCAACATCGGGCCGGCGAAATGAGAAACCCCCAGCGAGATGAACCGACGGCAAAACCCACGAACCCACCAGAGCGCAAAGAACACGCGGTAGTGTATTAGCCATTCATAAACACAGCACGGAACCGTTCCGCACCGGGCCGGAACCGTTGAGCTGTGAGTAAATAGTAAACATGAAAACTCCACTCATCGACACGGTCCGGCCAACGTTCCAGCACGATAGCGGGCGATGGGGAGAGCGAACTAAGAAATAAAAATAACAACGGTAGACAACAATCAACATAAATATTATATTTCGCAGCGTATAACTAACGAATGAAGCCAGCGTGCCAGGCGAGGCAGTAATCCGTACGTTCGTACGAACTTTTATAATTGCGACGTTTGTTGCGCTGTGGAGATGGTACGCGATGAGCGGAACGCATAGTAAGAAAAAACGAACGAACGAACAAAATACTATCAAACCATCGAGTGTTCTAAAAATAACCCCCGAAACCCATGAATAGATGGATACAATTTTTAGCCGGCCGACTGGCGGACCGAAGTGGTTGGTCGGATAAAAATATCCCCGGCGCTTCTCGCGCGTGTCGTTTCGATTTTATCGCAGTTTTGGAACGGGCGGTGGAACGGTGGCGGTGCTAAGGTCAGCCCGGGCCTTTCCACACACTCATAACAATTAACGGTAGAATGGCTGTGAATAGGTTCATTAGCACAGCGTTTTGCTGTGTAGTTTGTTAAGTTTCAACGACTCCATCGGAGTAGGATAAACAATTCCACTAACGTTTATTCGCTCGTTCTTTCGGCCATTTTCGTTTCCCCCTCTTTTCGGGCATAAAAGAGGGAGAAATGTTTCACACGTGCTTAATGTTATCTTTAGAGTGTGTGCGTGTAGGGTGTGGAATGAAGTGTTAGAAATATAAACAATGTTCGTCATGTTAAATATTAAAAATGGATAAAATGCTCTAAAATCTCTCACTTGTTAGAATTCTTGTAATACTGCACGAAACAACACGAACACTTAAATTTAAATTTAATAGAAAAAAAGAATATTTTCAACAAGAACGAAACGGATCGAGATACGGAACAAGCAGAATCAAGCGAGACGAACAGTAAACAAACAAAAACAACCGAACCGATCGACAGCATCAACCAACCTGCTTCTCTTATGCGCGGCCGTACTCACCGTGATAGAAAAGTAAATATTTATCCAACGGCCACATATCCACGGCTGCCGATATTGCCTCTGTCACGCCGAAAAACGTGAGCTCACGAGCCCCCACCCCACCAACACACACTAGCGCCACACCGTTACGTACCGGCCCCGGCCTGCTATTGCCCATTCGCAAAAAACCCTCTACACAACCGGCTCATCAGCTGGCGTGGCGACGATCAAAGTGGGCGGCTGAGTGCGCGCGAAAATCGCGCACAGTGCACTCGGGCACCGAGCACGGCGAAAATCAAATCAAAATTGAATCATCTCATGCACATTAGGCGCGAGTGCAAATATGAGGTGAGGCGGTGCGTTGGGTGGGCCCACTCGCCAGGGTGGGCTATTCCGATAAGATGACCAGGTCGGCCGAATTGACGTGGCGTGCAGTGTGCGCGTTTGAATGGCCGAAGATACGCCGGTCTATCGCCGGTTTTATGGTCGCTCGTTTGGGTTCTCGGCAGTGGCGGCTACTCGCCGGTCGAATCAATATTGATAGCCTGAAATTATTGGGAAACCCACGTAACAGATGATCCCGGTTTATCGTTCGATATTTTATCTAAGTGAGCGTAGTTAAGGTTTCAGACAATGCCGATTTCTATATAGAGTAACGGCACACGTTTTCGATAGGTCCAATGAAACTAAAAGATAATTCTCTGAAATGCAATAAAAGATGGTTCACATCTTTCATTTTGAACATGTAATAATGATTTCTAGCTAAGTTCCAAGTTTTTTTTGCATTTAGATTAGTGTTTGACGAAATATACAAATATTTGCTGTGCTTTGCTGTCACTATTTCGTCCGATCTAAATGTATCAAGCTTTAAAAACTCAAGAAAATGACATGAGAAACAACATCAAAATAGAAAGTAACACAGAAAAGAGGGTAATTTTTATGAAAGTTTCGAATGTTTTATAACTTATGAAATACATTTTGATGGAAATCAGGCACATGGAAAATATTTCCTGCAATTGACACTTAGAATGTCAATAACGGCCTACTTGATGGTCGATATGGCAACTTTAAACTAAGGAATTAATCACTTTTACCTGATACTGGTCTCATACTCAATTTAGACATATTTTGTCTGCAAATATTAAAGTAATTATACAAAGTTTTAAGTCCCTTCTTTATGGTGAAAACTGTTACACGACCTACCGAATACTGAAACAAAAATGTTTTATTTTTATTGCGAAAGATTTATCTTAAAAGAATCAGTTATGAGGCACAATAAATAAATACTTCAATGGGTTTGCTGTTGAAAGCTGCCAGCTTCGTAATTTATAATCCTGCATTTTATGAATTTCACTCTAGTTTGTGCTGCACGAACCTGTGTCGATTAATAATAAGCAAATAATTATGGTGAACTGATTTAAATGATTTTTTTTTCATATGTTCACGCTGATTGAAAAAAGTTTAATGTAAAATTGATAAAAACTGATAGATTGAAGAGAAGCTTCAATGAGTTCGTAAAATCATATATTAAATGAGTTCGTAAAATCATATATTTGTTAAAAACTGGAACCACTCCATTAAGACAGCACCAATACTGTTCAAATGTTGAATTGTAACGCTTGTTAGTTATGTGAGAAGTACACTGTATAGCTATAAGGCATAAAAATAATTAAATGGTCTCACTAACAGGAGATTTAATGAAAAAGTTTCGTGAAAACAAACACTATTGGAAATAAAGTTTTTTTTAATAAATTGAAGGAAATTTAGGAAATTTTACCTTGACGGTGAAATAAATTAAGAAAATGAAAGAAAATCAACCTATTACTAACAAAAACAGTCAACAATAAAAAAGCTTTTAACATTCTAAATAAATCAAGTGAACAGAACTATGGAATGGTTTTTATAAACAACTGATCTACAAGAAAGAAGAAGAACAATTATGTTTCTATAACCCTCTGCATGGCAAGCATGTAGCTTTCTATTTGTAGTTAAAGTTTTCCAATTAAATTCTTATTGAACATTTACCCCATTCTTAGGTGGTGGAGATCCTTATAAAAACGAAAAAAAAATTGCATTCAAGATAAGAATAGCATTTTCGCTAACAATCAGCTCACCTCCCACCGGCAACGGACCAAAAACGGTAGTTTTCGGCTTGATCGATGAGTGAATAGATTTATTTCCTCGCTGTCGTGTGAGCAACATGACAAAAAGAAAACTTCTACTCCATCCCGCATCTGCAGAACCGTCGTGACGTGTGGATGAGGAGGGGGTTAAGAGATCGAGAAAATTCATCACCGACTAGTGGTAGTAGAGGTAGTGGTAGTAGTAGTTAGCGAGCCAAAAAAAACACACAAAAAACATACGGAACAAAACGTTCGCTCGATGTGTGCAAAATGTGCCATTTTCTTCGGCTGCATTGATTCATCCACCTTTTTTTTTCTTCCGCTCCCGCTTTAATCCTGGTGTGAAAGGATTGTGGGTATGTGTGATAAATTGAACCCCCACCACCCACATTCCCGCAGCTGTTTCGGTGTTCGGCGGCGCTCGTTCGTTTTTCGCTCATAAAAATTGGTACCTCAAGCAAGCCAGCCACGGCGGTATAAGCGCAATCGAGCGAAAGGAACGAAGCGAAACGAGCTGTGTGGCGTGTTAAAAATTTAAAACCAGTCCTCCAACCAGCGTTCCGAAAGGAGCGTGACCAAAATTTTTGAAAACCGGGCCACTCTTCCTGCCCATTACTTGCCCTCGTGTCATCGGAGGGTTAAGTGAGCAGCGACCTCGCCTGAGAATGTGTGCGGGAAGAGTGTGTTCGCTCGATTTCCTGCCCCTGCAAGCAGTAGGATAAGGGTTGAACATTTTCGTCAATTCTCACTGGAGTTTTAAAATATGGCCTTGGCCCAAACCGTACCGGACTTGTGTCTGTTTCAAGTGATCCGTTTGGCATGGGCAAAGATATAGAAACAAATCGTCATGCAGGTGTTTTATGTTTATGATTTAATAAACAGTGCCCCTGCTTATCGCTGAATCTATTAATTTTAATAAAACAAGACAAATGATTCAAATATGCGTGTAATTTGTGTCGTTTAACTTATGCCATTTTCTACATTTCTGACACTTGTTGCCAAAATTTCGCGGACCGCGGACTCGACTGCCGATGCCGTCGTCTTCACGGTTATGAATTCACAAGCGATAAACACACTCACCAATCATAAATCAACCGCCAACGTGGTGCCCCTGTGCAGGGTAAGGCCCGGCTTAACGAGCTGGCAAAGATTCGTACCAAGAAATTTCACGAATTCATTTTGATTTGTTTACCGGTTCCATCGCAGCGGAACCGGAGCGGCGGCGTGAGTGGGAGCGTGCGTCTCGTGCACGACCCGGACGGGTGCCGCCGGTGGTGCAGGGTTCGAGATGATTCGGTATTCATAAGACATCGGTACCCGAAGCGTGACCGGAACATACCGAAAATACGTCAACTGCTCGCGCTTGTCTCGAGCTAACCGGTTATTGTTTTTTTTTCTTCTCTTCGCTTGCTCACTTTTATTGAAAGCGAATAATTTCATGAAGAATTCATACGAAACGAAAGGCGAAATTGAATTCACGTCGGGCTATGCATTTTCATCAGGACGGTTTCAATGTCACAGGGTGGGAAAGTGTATGTAGCTGTTGGACGTTTGTTGTTTGAGTTTCACGATGTGTTTGATAAGATACAGCCTGACCGCATTAATTGATTTAAAACTTAAAAAGTATGAAAAAATGCGGAATAGATATTCCAACGCACTGTACGCAAAGTTTGTGATAATTCAATACAAATTTACGTGATCTACGCTTTCCAAAAGATGGTTATTTGGAACGCTTTTCTCGTTGTGAAGCTTCTAAAACCTAGACGTGGCTTTTTTACTGATATTGAAGCGTTGCCGAAATAAAATTATAGATCAATCATAGTCGTTAGTTCAATCATTTCGCGGTAATAATACTAGGTGCGCACGTAAGCTTTCGTTGTTTACGTTGTTTAACAGAGGGAGCAATCAAAACCAATTTTTAGTCATTTTTTTAGGTTTACGCCAATTTAAAACCTATCGTGAATATACTAATGATCTAATATGTCCATCATGCTTGCCAAGGTCTATTAAAGAGAAGGTCGAATATTAGCGTATTTCACCAAAATTCTTCTTCTAGTATTTTGACATAACAGCGGGCCATGCTTAGTAGGCGGTATAAACACTTACATGATTGAAACAGTCTCTTGGTCACGCGAATAAAAGTTTGTTTGCGAGTTTTAGTTTGTGTAAATGGTGTTAAAAATAGCAGAAAATTATTAGAAACAGATTTGCACCATTATTTTGCAGCAAAAACTGATTTAAAGTGATTAATTCTTTAATTTAATATCGCCATTTCGGAAAACCAAAAACGGTCATTTTTCAAAATCGCCCCCAGAAATGTCAAATGATCCCCCTTCTTCAGCTTCTTTTTGAATGTCAAAATACTCTCTCAAAATTCTACCACCTGGTCTCTTATAGTAGCCTTGATGCTTGTAATCATTAGTTGGTGCAGTTGCTTTAACGACGGAGATATCAGTGTAAACGTCCTGAAGAAGGATGAGAAATCTTTGGAAACATTGAACTAAACGTGCCCTATTTGAATTTATTCGTTGGAAATGTTATTTATGTAATTCATCAAAGGGAAAGAATCAAAGGTTTCATCCATAAAGTTATGCCGAGTGATGTAAACATACTCGCTGCAGCACCCCTGAGATACAAAAGCAATTAGGACTACCCGTACATGTCCATTACCCGGCCTCAGTCGAAAATACACGCAGAGAAAGGTTGTTCATCTTTTTTGGTGGGACCAACTTGGTGTTATCTATTACGAGTTTACTCTTTAAACCGAGCGAACCTATCGCTGAGGAAGGATGTCGAACTCAATTGATGGGATTGTAAAAAAGTTCCCCTTTAAAAACTGGTGTAAAAAAATTAAAACAAAGTGTTAGATCATAGCACACTTTGAATGTTGGAAGTTTTATAAGAACATCGTAGCAACCATGGGATAGGAAAGCTGGAATATATCAGGTCAGGTGTACAAAACATTTATGCTAGATACACCCGACACAACACAAAGGAATACGTCTATAGCCATGAAATAATAATTTACTATCAAAATATTGATGCTATAAATGGAACACACGATTAATGCCCTATATTAAATTGTTTCTCAAACCTAATTTGTCTTTTCTTCAGAAAAAAAAACAGTAGAAACTTAGTTGCGCACCTCATAATTGCGGTGAGGACTTATCAAGTAGTCAAGAAAGCCTAAATCTGAACATTGAAATGGAAATATAAACTAAAATGCACTGTGTGCGAGTTCAACTGTTTCAATGCATCCAACATATATAATTTTCTTATACAAAACGCAAAATTTAAACAAACAAAACTCAACCCAATACCCGTGCTTCAGTTTTAAGTCAATTAATTTTCATACCAAATTCAAGAGATTTATATCAAGCGTCTGCCATACGCTCTGCTCACCAACCATGAGAGACGTTAAGCCGCACAGACGTTTGAACGAACAACGAAACCGCATTCCATTCCACCGATTGAGACACCACCACTTTATCAACGAAACCGTAAATAATTACCGCTGAAGGGAGCAATCCGATGTGTTTTAAAACAAAAACTAAACCCCTGCTGCACACGCCCCCGCACCATGTTCAATTTGGTGCCGGCTGCCAACGGAGCCAATTCGTCAAACGGTGGCAAGAACGCCGAATGCGAGCGAAATCCGAAAGAGAGAAACAAAAAGTTCGATTGCTCAATCATGCCAAAGTGGGTGTGTGGGGGGGGGGGAGGTTTGTCAACAAAATAGTTTCTCCCACGTTCGAATTTTTATTTATTTGTTGACCACATTTCACGTTGGATGAAAGCACTTCAAACGCCGGCATACCGATCGGGTTGCGAAACCCTTTCACTGTGTTGTTCGAGTCGCAGATGAAGTGATAAGACGATCATTTTTGTTTTGGTGGGCCATTAAGTCGTTTTACAAGGTGACACACCAAGAGAAATTAGCATCATAACCACGCCACTTTTCACTCATCAAGCGTCGTCGATCCTCCTGAGACGCTCAAAATCCGACCCAGCTCTCCCCCACGCATGCTTACTTACACTCATAGTTGCCCTCCTCTTGGTCGCTGGCCTCCTTCTGCTCGTCCATGTTCGCTGCAGGAGAGAGAGAGAGATACGGAAAAAACGACAACAAACCGTTGGAAGCCACCTGCCCACTCGCGATCGCGTTCGCAACCCGATTCGTATCGATTCGGACGTTTGATCGCGACCGCGCGATAACGCATACTGACCACCGCGGCAGCACCGACACAGCAGACAGTCGCGCAGGCAGGACGAGGACGACGTGGACGACGGTTGCGTCGAAGCGGTCGCGGACGAGGACGACGCGCCCTTCGCGCCGTACCGCTGCTGCCTCGAGCGCCGCTGCCCTCGCTGGTGCCGGGTGCGATGGCACGTACCGGCCGGGCCGCTCCCACACTGGCCGCCCGTGGACGCGTCGAGCGTCAGGTATTCGATGCCGCTCGACGCTGGCCCGCCGGGCGCAGGAGCCCCGCCTCCGTTCGACCCTCCCGCCGGCGGGGTCCCCGCGAGGGAGCCCACGGTCGTGGAGGAGCTGCTGGTGGACCCGGTGTCGTCCGGCTCGACCGGGATGGCCGTGAATCCGCGCGACGACCATCGCAGCAGTGCAATGTCCGTCGCGGTCGCGCCCGCGCCCGCCGGCAGCTGGTGCCCGTCGGCACTGACCGTGCTGCTGCTGCGGTGACCACGATTCACGAGCTGCATTCTCGGCCGGGATCTCGCACACACGCACGCTCGCACTCGCACTCACACGATCCTTCCGCTGGCGATCGAGACGATCCACCGCGTCGTCACCACCATCGAGCACACCGCGCGATGGTCGCCACACTGGTTGTTTCACTCGTTCACCGACACTGATTCGACACCAACACACACATCAATGCTCGCACACACACACACACGCACCAACAGCGTCGCGGTGACCTAAGGGAGGACAGATCGGATCAGTTGAGAGCGTGACCACCGCGCCAGCGGGACGGCATCATTCGATCCGGATCGTTGATGGTCAATCTCGCGCGCCCGACCGGCAATCTCGCCGGCCCGGTGATTGTTGTTATTAGCCGGACGGGTCGTCCCACCACACAAGGACGCATGACACACCCGTCGCCCCCGTTGGAATCGAACCCCTGCCGCCACCGCCTCGCTGTGTGCGTTTATAATTGGATTGCATCCAAAAATAAACATTCATCGCCAGACCGGACAGTGCCGACTGTGCCGGTACGTAGAGGGGGCGCACCGCCGGTGGGGCAGGTTAGTGTACGTATCGTGCACGACGAAGGACGCAGGAGATCCCCCGTTCAGACGCTGCGAGCGAACGGTAACAGTGGGACACATTATGACAGCGAAGTCACTGGGAGATTCGAGATGAGCCGCGGCTGGAGATGGAACAACCCGGCACAGTCCGGAAGTGTACATCGGGTGTGTCGTAATCATCGGCTTCTGGCCGGACAGTGGGGGAGCATCAGCATAAGGCAGTCTGGTGTCTGTAGCAACGCAACGGAAGCGGTTGCATTGAATCGTGTTTTGAAGTGAAGAATGCAATGTTTGGTCCAATTCCACTCTGTCGCTGGATGTAGTATTTTTGACAGTATTTTCTCAAATCTCCTTTGCAATGGAGATCCTTTTGAAATGTCTCGCAAGACTTCTACTGGAGTGATTGAAATGATTCTCTTTCTAATGCTTTCATCTTGGTTCCAGGAAGGATTAAATCTTTCAAATTGTTTAAACGGTTTCCTCTTGAAACGAGAAAATATCACGAAAAACTTAAAAAAAGTTATAGTTGCATCACCCGTCAAGAGATGGCGCTACATCTCCCAATGATGCTTACTACGATTGTTTTCTCTTGTGATTGATGTGATTTATGTGAAACACGCAATCACAAGAAGGTAGGTATATAAAACCAACTGATTTACGACATTTCTCTTTATAATAACTACTGTGCGAAGATCTTTTGTAAAACAGCTCTGGTAGAAAATAATAGTTTTTTCATTGGTCATTACGTGCGACTGCTAATAGTTGGAGCTAAAATCGAATAGTTTGACTATTTCTACCATCGCGATCATTTCTACAACCACGATCATGAAGAGTTGTCATGAAGACTTGTGTTCTACTATTTCGTCTCTAGTATACGAATATGATCAAATTCCAAAAAGGAAGCATAATTTCCATCAGGTTAAACATATTTCATTATGATAGGGAGGACCTGACAACCTGGCTATGGCCGGAAGGATACGATAGCTGGAACATGTCATGAGGAAGTCGTGACTCATATTCCACCAGTAAGGTGCTCGTCGCAACCGTAACATGGACCGAGCCACCGGGTGGCCAAGTCATATCAGCACGACGTGCTCAATTATGGGCAGGTAAAAAAAAATGAAGCGAAACTAGTATTCGTTATAGTCTTTTGACAATAATTCTGAGATCTTGCATACAACTTTTATATCTTCTTTAATGGCTAAAGAGACGAAAGAAGCCGAAACTGCACAAAGTCTCTTAAATCCCTTTGAGTTTGTATAATCAGGTTGTCCTCATTGTTTGGTCATGTGGTAGTTGATATAATTCATGGCTCGCATAATTGTCTTTTAAGTTACTATAACGTCATTAAGGTAACTATAGCGTTCAGATACAAAAATGGTCATTTGGGGTCAAAAATGGTTAGCTTAAGAGCAACATTAAGCAACAACGACTGTAAATTCAGCACGGATCACAATGATAACGTTCCGGCCCTTTTCTTTTCTAAGATTGACTGTTGACAACACTATCAAAGTGCTGGAATTCAATCAGTATTACTAGTTTCCTTGCAATATCTGTATTTCCTTGTGCATTCCGTACGCAAATTGTGCAATTTTTCATCCAACTACACGCATTTCATTGCCGCTGTTCCGGACGGAGTAGCCAAGGACGACTGCTCCGCTGCAACGATCTACCATCTGCGCTTTCGCAGTGCTCCATTCTAACTTAAACATCCCCGACAACAATCTACGAATGATTAATCAACACAAAATTTGCAAACATCCTCCGGCACGGGGGCACTGAAAATTGGCACAATGTTTGGCCAGTCGGCCGGTCGGTCGGTCGGTCGGGTTCGATATATTTGTTTCTTTTCGCCCCTTCCCCGTGGCAACCTTGCACCGAGCGAAACGAGCGGCAGCATTCACTGCCACGCCACGACTTCTACAAATCAATTTATCCACTGACACTGACACTCTACTCTAAACAACGTGCGTTCGGTGCGGCGAACGGCCACGGGCCTGGCGTGAATCTCGGCAACCCTCGGCAACGGTACCGAAAGAGCGGCAGCTGCCGTGCTGCACCAGAAGCTCGCTCGCGTCAGGTTCCCGCAGCTCCGGCACGTATGAGCCGCAACAGCTGAGGTGATATATTTGAGACACGGCCAAGCAAACAAAGTACAAAAAAAGCACCCGGAGAATCGGAGTGGTCCTCCCCGAGCCGAAGAGGAGACTATTAATGACCAGCGCACACAGTCGCACACACACAAACACACACATACACTAGTGCCGGTCGTTCGCGAGCATTCCGGGAGTAATTAATGAGCCTGACAAATCTTGTGACTGTGCCAAGCAATCTGCATTTCGTCGACAGATGGCAGCAGGGTCGGCATCGTGCGAAAACACACACACCGTCCGCGGTAACGAATCCAGCGAATTGCGTCTGTGCCAGGATTCGGGTGAATGGCAGCGTCTTTCGTAAGCATCTTCGCAGCGGGTTCTGCTCGCGGTCGGTAATTGATGTGGAAATCGCAATCGGAAACAGTGGACACTACGGCGATCGATCGGTTTTGAAAATGTTGCAACGCCGTTCCCGGAGCAATACGAACGGTTTTGATGGATGCGATCGATTTGTTGAACACACTTGGTGATTGCAACAACCAGCGATGATCGATGATAGATCGTTTTTCTTAGTGGCTTTTGGAGTCTATATGTAACTAAAGGGCAATGATCGTGTGTGTGAAGCTACATCCCTACAGGAAGGGTAATTTATATAGCTTTTCTATTCTTATTTTAGATTGTATTGTTATATTCCTATAATTCATACACCAGAAACGCCCAAGAAATCGCCGATATCTGAAAGTGATCTTCGATAACTCAGAAACGGATAAAGCAATTGTCAAGGAGCAAATCTGTAGTGATCGCTTTGAGGTAACTTTGGGTTTTGTCTAAGTAGTTTGTGAAAATTTATTTGAACTACTATATACCATTCACAATATTCCTTGTTTAAAAAGAATACTATAGTTCACTAATCCACCACCTTCACTGTAAAGTCAATGGCCCAATAAAGAGAAGAACGATGCATGTGGCGAATTCTGGCGTGTGAATAATGCTCAGCATCCACCTATTCATCTGCCGTATGATCCTCTACTGGTTTGTTCTAAGAGCATCATAAATGTTTTGGATCATTTTGATTTTGATAACTCTCATTTTTCCTTTCGTTTGTGACTACCTCCTTCTACAGAATCATTCCATCCTTCCTTTTGTTCTGCTTTTCATTATGTCATCCTGTCTATGTCATTGTTCTCAGGCATACTTTTACTTATAAGTTATTATATCTGCTGTGAAATTCTTGCAGCGTACTTTTTTTAAATAATCAATAAAATTCTATCCTATTCTATTCTATTCTACTAAGCATTCCCACGAAAAGGTAAAAGATCGAATAAATCAACGATGAAAGTTGAAAACTAACGAATAGCATGGCATAAGTGGTTTAGAAGTGTTGTATAATCTTCAGTATTTACTAAATAATTAATGAAGGGTAGAAAAAAACCACTCACGGTAGGTTTAGGCTTCACTTTTTTCAGGGAGATCGGAAAAATCTAGAAACTTTTGAAAAAGAAAAGTTCTAAGCTATAAACAACCCTTCCGGTAGTTCTAGCATGAACGTTTGTCAACGAGGAAGTCAAAATGACCATTTTTGGGCGTAATAGCAACAGCACAACATTTGGTGGTAACAAATCTGTTAACAAACCAAACAAGACAACAAAAGATATCAAAGAAATTCGCTTCCCGTGCCGATCTTTCCTCGTGCCCTAATGATCTTTTCGTCGCAGAGCGGAATAACCCGTTTTGTGCCTCGTACTGGCGTACGCACGAAAAAACCATCCGAACGAACGGGAACGATGAAAAATAGCAAAGACACGTCGTGTACAAGCTCAAGGTTGCGCGTCTTGCACGCTGGCCCAACCGTCACCAGAGTGTCACGCCAGGCTTACGCGTGACAAGCGTTCTGAAACATAATCCATCGCCGCAAGTGGCTCTCAGGGACGCTGGGGGTTAAGAATCATCTGCGGGATTCTAATATTATAAAGAACACACACACAAGCACTCAGTACCGCATACAGTCCTAAACGTCGCTTAAAACGCGCAAACTTTCAATGAACCCATTTCCATTTCGAGTCCTGGTCACACGGTCATGGCCACCGTGGGGAACCGTTCTCGCCGGTGTTGAGGTGCGCCGGCTAATGGCCAGGGCCCCGGCTGAGTCAACGACGTTGTTGTTGACGTCCAATCGCGAATACTCCCAGAGGGGATTCTGCACGGTGCGAGCATGAGCCCGAGATCGTAAATATCCGCCGTCCCCTTGGCACAACGCAGCACGATCGGACGAACAGCAAGCGGCAAACAACGCGATCACTATGACGTGCTTATAATCTGTTGTTTTCTCTTTCTGCTTGCGTTAATTAAATTCTTTAAAACGCAAAAAAAACACCAAACGCACACACATTGGTGATCTCGAGACAATCCACAGCTTCACGGAAAGGAACGAAACTTACGCAGTTGGTTTAGCGTAAGCATTATCGTACGCAAAATGGAGTTTGTCTATCTAGCGATCATTATCGTGTGGAGAACGCGATTTGGGTAACGATCGACGAATCTCCACTCGCCACTATAGCCGGCTCAAGTGGCTTAATGCACGGACTGAAAGGAGCCGCTATCGGTGATGCCCGGTCACCTCTGAACCTTCCGATTCGGACATATAAAGTTCACAAAATCTTCAATACGCTATAAATATATCAACTGACCACTCGCCCTTAACACTGCTGTTGCAACGAGCATAGGAAAATCTGAATCTCTCTCTCTTTCTCTCTTTCTCTCTCTCTCTCTCTCTCTCTCTCTCTCTCTCTCTATCTCTTTCTCTTTCTCTCTCTCTCTCTATCTCCTTCTGTCAGTTGGAGGTCGCTTCGATACTCCGTGTGGTCCGCGTGTACCGATTATTGGCCACCATTATGTACATTTTCAATCTTCCTCCGTTCGAGTTGCCTTTTTCCGGTCCGGCGAAGTCCGGAAAAAAATTGCCACCTCCGGCGCGGGTGGCGGAAAC
>KB672713.1:3255396-3310310 GCA_000349145.1 Anopheles dirus | reverse complement strand
CACACACACACACACACACACACACACACACACACACACACACACACACGCACAGCCCTTTCCGCGTTCAATACACGATCACTCAGCGATCGGGCCGAGCGAGCGTTGATTTCACGCACCTCAAATTAGATTCCGATGTGCGAACGACGCTCGGAAGGCCGCGAGCCGGCCTATGGTTGGGCCGCGCATTGCGCATACACACTGTTTTCGGACTTCATAAATTATGACGAATTGCGACCCGGTCTCGGCGTGTTTCATCGATTGGATTTTGGCTGTGTGATGAGATTTTTTTTCGCGTTTGCTTGCCTGCATTCACTCGCATTCTTTTAAACGAATTTTAAAAGCACCGCTTCACCGTATCGGGACTGCCCGAGAGCCGTGAAACCACCCACGCCCATTCGCGGTCCGGTGCTGAGGCGCGTATGTATTTTTTTCTCTCTTTTTTCTTCGTATCCCACGACACGTTGTCCCCAGACGTCCCCGTCCACAGCGAACGCTGCTGCAATTCACCCACCCGGGTGAACCACAGTGCGGCCCACCCACTTGGGCTGCAGAAATGACGAGCAACAGCACGTGCCGGATGGTGCCGAGTGATTGTTTCCGAAAGAATGAAAACCCGAAGAAGAAAAAACTATATAGAGCAGCAACACAACGAGAACACACCACGGCCGGCGCCCGGAAAGAAAGCAGGATCGAACCGCGAACCGAACGAAGCAAGAAACAACAAAAACCGCGCACACACTTGACGAATTCGGCCGGCGGAACCGGCGAGCGCGAGCGTACCGAGATCGCACACGATCGGAGCGAGCAAACGCGACCAAATCCCGGTCTACACTGACGACACCGATCGGCTGGTCCAGGCTGATAGTGCGAACTGGTCGGGGCGCATCGGTCGCACGCAACGCGCGCAACAGATCAGCCCAACAGTTCGGCGAGAGATCGCACCGAACCGGCCCCGACCGCCCGTCCGTCCGTGCGTCCTTTGGCCCCACGGTCGCAGTCATCGGGGCTAAATTTACACAGCTCTCGCGCTTTTGCTTTCGCTAAGGCCGCTACATTCTCTGCTGCTGCTGGGACTGATTTATCTCTCCGTGCTGATCGAGCTGATCGGTGTGGGGATGTCTTCTACTGACCGCTAAACCACATTCGACAACTTCAATTCAACTGATAATTCGCTTACACTACTAGACAGATGTAACATTAAAGCTAGAAAGGTACGTCATGTACAGGCACGTATCGGATTTATTTTATCAATATTCTCTCAACAATTTAATAATAAAAAAGCATACCTGCATTAAAGCATAAAAAATACTGCTTTAATGCCACTACATTTCATTACATACATTACAAACAAAAAATAAACAAAAACAGATAAACAAATATCGCATGACACTAACTTTTATGTTAGTAAGCTTAGTTCGTTCCTTTTGCCCTAACGCAAAATATACTTTAACTGATTCCGCTACGTTTGAGTGTAACACTGAAGCACGTGGCAGTGAAAAAATCGCGTCTTTGAAATAATGGCAGCAATTCCTATCAAATGGTCAAGTAACAATGTTTCAGGTATGTGTGAGTTTGTCAGAACGTCCATCATTCCATTGATTTTTTTTCAAATACTTTGCTCATTCTTCTTTGCATAACGAGACAAACGTTGTATTTCAATTGCTTTATGTTGATATTTTTGCGATTTTGTATACCTAAGACTAGAATATAAATAACTTACATTACCAATCACAGTCCTCAAAGGAGTAACACAAATCGTGTGACAGTTTGTTAGCCTTAAGATTTTTTCTTCTGGTTATCTGTTTTTTTTTTCAAAACTACTTCATCTCCAAGTTAACAACTAAAACCTATATCTGATTTCTTTATCATAAAATATGACGCCACGTTTTGAAAAGAATTCACCTCTTTGAACATTTTTCCCATTAGGCAATGCTTTGAACGGCTGGTGAAAGGTATAAGAGATGCAAACATCAAGCATCGTCAACTCTCGAATGAAAAATGCAATTTCATTTCTCGATTCCTCCGTATACGCTCCCATCCGCGGACTTTCCATGCGCCACCCTTTGATGAGCTGTCAGCTCACAACGCTGGAAGAATTTATCTGCACACTCGGTGCACGCAAACGGTCGCTCTCCAGTGTGCACTCGGCGGATGTGGTCCTGCAGCTTGAAGTTCCGACTATACGTCTTGGCACAGTGCGTGCACTGGTGGAGATGAATATTTTCATGCTCAAACTCGTGCACCCGTCGATCGGTGTAGTATGCGAAACACTTGTCGCAATGCCGGCACTTCAACGTTCGCTTGCCGGTGTGCACGTTCTGATGAGCGCGCAGATGGCTTCGCGTTTTGAAGCGCTTCGAACAAATCGCGCAACCATACGGGCGCTCGTTTAGGTGCGTCGACTGATGGGAGAGCAGGTCGCAGTAGCGCACGAACAGCTTCGCGCACGCCTTGCACTGGTACTTCTTTTCCCCGTGCACATGACGGTGCGAACTCAACGTGCTGCTTGTGTAGAACGCCTGCTGGCAAATGTCGCACACGTATGATCGTTCGCGCACGTGTACACTTTTCCTGTGGCTTAGCAAGGCACTTCGCCCCAAGAAGCTGGCATCACACTGTTTGCAGGCAAACTTTTTCTCACGGTACGGATTTTGCTGATGCTGAACCAGCCACGCGTGGCTGATGAAGCGATTGAAGCAAATGTGACACTCGTATGGACGAACGTTGTTGTGGACGCGCTCTTTTCGATGAACGTCTGCTGAGTGTTGCATTAGTTCTGCTGAGGAGGCAAATTGCATTTTAGGACAACCACAACATATAGATAACTCTTGATTATGTCGCTCCTCCATAGGTGAAACCTCCTCTGAGGAATGCTGGTTGCCATTATCCGTATCAATATCTTCAATTTCAACAGATTTTTCATCTGCGCTACTATCAAAAATATCGATTCCTTCAGCTTCCACTTCATCCAAGACATCGTGTTGTTCTGAATGAGATTCATTTTGATGAACCGGTTCTATTGTTAGTGAGTCCGCTTTAGTATGCAGCTTTTCCTCATATAAATCGTTATCTTCGCAATATATTTCCTCCTTAACGATGAGATTTGCTTCGTTTTCTAAAGTGCTATCCTGCTGTAAACCTTCCGTTCCTTCCGGTTCAGTGCTTTGCGAGTATCTAAAAAGAAATACAAAAAAAAAAACAATCAATGCCTTTCAAATGTTAGGCTTTAATATGATTATAGCTCTTACATGTCTTCGGGTGTATTGAGCAGGATGTGAAGACGCTCATCTGATTCAATACATTTTTGTCGAAAGTTACTGAACGCCACTATTCCATTCGAACACTCCTGGCAAACATAGCGCGGTAAGCCGTCCTCGCGAGACACGCTTAGGCCGGTAAGCGTGTGGAACATTTGTTCGAGCGGAACTTGATCAACCTTTGCGAAAAGCGACAAATACACGTCCGCTTCCGGGTGTAAACACGCACGGCACAAGCTCATTGTAACATTTTTTTTTCTCTACGGCAAGTAAATCACGTTAATTTGATTGTTACTCAAACATAAGCAAGTTGTTTATCGTTTTGTTTCTTTATTTACATTTTGATCGTTTGACAGTTTTTTTCTCGTGTTCGTCAGTAGAATGCTCCCTTGACGGCTGCCAATATAATCACAATGGTCGGTCACAATCGCATGACCACATAAATATTCTATAACGATTTGAATTTTCTGTTTTTGCTGCTGAAGTTATCAACAAATTTTCATAAAATTACAATCGATCGAACAAAAAATGTTTTTACCGACTGAAAAGAGAACACTTCATTTAATAAATTATAAATGATCCATAATTGATAAATGTATTGTTTGTTCTTTCGTATTGGTTATTAAAATCCCATAGATCCTGACTACAATCTATATTTTTGTATTTTATTTATGACGACTTACTACACTTGATAGTATACGGATTGTATGGACGAACTTTTACAATTTTCTATCAACCATCAACTTTAACTCTGCTAACAGCAATTCTGCAATTCTAACAATAAAACTCGTAACCTCTCAGCTCCACCTACTCTTTCTTCGTTGAAAAACTCTCTTCGAAGCAAAGCATCATTGCTACCACTGCGTTGAAGCAAAGAAAGAAGCATTATAATATTACTATCGTACAGAATATTCTTTTCTAACAGGAGATCGTGGTAACGTTTTAGTATCGCTAAGTTCAACTGGTAAAATACACCTTTTTTCAACGCTTCTTGGTAACGCTCCATTAATGTAACATTGCTAAATAATGATTTTAGTGCTTGCATTTGAATCTTAATCTTTTCCTCACTGTCTGGTTTATCTATGGTTTCGCGTAAATTTTCTACTAGTTTATCGAAAGTACTGGAGCTGCAAAGATCCGCTAGAGCCACAATGTTGTTCACATCAGATGCGGATGGGAGTGCACCGTTCCCATTGGCTTCCGCTATTTCAACCTTGAGAGCATCGAAATTACGATTTGCTCCAACTGCCGGTATAGATTTCTGGACACTTTCGAGCAATGTCTTGAAATCATCCTTTGTATAATACATCCGATAGAACTCCTGCACAATCGCCAGAGTCGCCGGACCTCCTTTAGATAGCAGAATCCTTCTTCCTGTCACTTGTACGGGATCCTCCAGAGTCAGCGTTTCATAAAACTGCAACTTTTCACGGCAATCGAACGTCGAGCTCCAATTCACCATCAGCAGCTCCTCTACCGTTTTGTAGTTGCACACGACTGTGCGGCAAACATCCAAGGTCATTTTCAGAGAGTACGCTAAAAAAAGCGTCTCCTCGGTATCCTTCAGCACGACCGGTTTCATTAAAGCTTCCACTATTGTATTGATATCAGCCGCTAGAAAGACTACATCCTCGAAATTGTAGGTTTCCAAATTTTGCACCAAAGGAAAAGACGAAAGATCCATGTTTACAAACTTTCGCGACACGCGAATGAATTGACAGCATGATTTTGTGTTGATGTTTTATCAGCTGTCAAACTATTGTTTACATTTTCGTTTGTGTTTACTTTTTGCCACCGACAGAACGCAGTGTAAGTTATCGGACACACTCTGGAAAACTACCGGCCTGTAGAAAGTTTTATCAACAAGATGTAATTAATAGCTTGAATTGTAACCAGTTTTACAGTTTCAGAATGAATCAGCACCATGGATATAGTCAAGATAGGAGATTTCATGCAGGAGAAATCTGTATACATGTCTCGACTTTGCCTCAACGATGATAATCAAGACTTCATATCGTTCTACGACACTCATGAGAACGTATCGTTTAAGAAAATGATCACTGCCATCAAGGTACTTGATTCCATTGTGCAATTTACACCCTCACATATAGTGAAAATTTTCTGTTTAGTTGTAGGTCTGTCGCGATAATGCCACAAATGATGTGATGTCGATTATATTGCCAAGGAGGGAAACGAGATTCAACCTAGTGTTCTGGTAGAAGTCGGCGTAGATTTTGCAGATGAAGGGACTCCGCCTAGATAAGAGACAGCAGCCAACAGCGATCACCACCGATTACGAATCAACCAGTGCCGGATGCATCCCCCATTTTGTGCAATAGCTGTAATCTGTCAACAAAATTCAATACACGTGACGAACTGAATGCTCACCATGATAAGCAGCAAAGTAAGTGTCGCGTGTCGGACAATGCAATTCGGCCGATAAAATGTGACGTGTGTTATGGGCGTTTTCTATCCGAAACTCTTAATGCACCATTTGAAGGGTTGGATCCGAACCGGTGCAAGCTGTGTGGTAAAAGCAATGGCCGTTAGCAACGCCTTACGAAACATGTCAAGAAAAGATACGGGAAAATGTGTGAAAATGTTTTGTTCACAACGTTGCGACAGTGTAGTAGAATAAGTTCAATGTAGTCTTATGCGTTGAAAATAATTGTTTTTTTATATTACTAAGCTAAAGATATGTATAATGATTGTCAATTCTAACGAAAGTTTTCAGTATAGCTGCTAATTAGTAAACAAAAACTTCGCTGAATAAAGTGTACATGAGGTTACTTTCATAAAATACTGATATGGATTATCTGTTCCCACGCTCCTATCTTCGACCCATTTTAATTATACCCTTCGCTTCCTTCGCATCCGCCCCCTTTTTTAGTCCCGCAAGGCACACGACGACAGACCGTCCCTATGCTTCGTGCGTGATCCTGTTTTGATTTGTCATCCCACATTTTCGATTTAAACCTATTTTTATCTTCCTTCCGGTTACGTCTTAAACTATCCATCTAATATCCTTAAACTACCTGCTCACTGCAGAGTTTTTTTTCCATTTGAGCTCGACCAAACTGGTTAGGCTTGTAAGAATGTCCATGACCAACGCCACATGAAGGCCAGACGATCTCGTCTGGCTACTCTTGAACATTGCACTAGACAGGAATATTCATGTCTCGGGAATGGGAACATCTGAGAACAATCTTCTATAAGTCAACCCAGAGCTTGGCGTTAGTACTGTTAAGCGTATTATCCACGCCAGCCTCCGGTGACCAGGAAATGATAATGGAATGTCGCCGGACGACCCACCTCGTTGTCGAGTTGTCGTTAGCATGGTTTGTATATAATGTATTTTGATCCTTTACTTTTGGCATGCGGAAGCTCTAAGCGGATGGATGCAATGGATCCTGGCTGTCTTTGTTTGTTTGAAATAATTTAAAATGTTAGTGTAAAATGTTCAGTTATTAATTTGTACAAAATAGATTTTTCAAATGTTTATTTAAGAATTGTGTTACCTTCCTCATAGATCCGGTCCTTTTAGATCGTTTACATTGGCACAGGAGGCGTGGTAGATCCTGACTAAGAAGGATAGATGGCGTAGAATCTGCCGTCAGAGTGACCATGATAAATGATTGCTTGGCAACAGAGCGCGACCGTAAGCGGTTTCGGGAAATTTGCGTGCAAAATACGGTTTCAGCTGCCTATAAAATCACAAGGTTAAAGAGAATTTTCCGAGTTGGAAACGGATCGCTGGAGATTACATGATGAGCTTTAGTAACTAATATGAATTGAAATTGTGCTAGCGATTATTACATGATAAATATATTCTTCGAAAGGGATACGTCAATTCACGAGTAGACGACAAGAGACAGATTGCCATATAACATATTTAAAAATGTGGAAAATGGTGTGCCCGTTCAGAAGTGTTACTCAATGTATGCTGCTGCTTTGCTTCGAAAAAAAAATCCGATACATCCTTCACCCCTGCCGCAACATGTTCTGACTACAATTTATGTAGATTTCAATCGTACGTTACGACATCTTCGGAAAGCGAATCGTCCAAAGACGCCACGGAGTGATGCTCATTCGTTTTCGCATTGTCCAATCAATCGCAACAACAGGTCAAAAGCATGGCTAGTTCACCCCGTTGCTTACCATGTGTAATGCATCTTAGTCCTGACCACAGCGGCCGCCTCATCTCACCTCGCCAGTTTGCTTGTTTGCTCCAGTTACACCCCGGCTTTTGTGCGTTGGTGGCTCTTTGCGGTGGCTGGGAGTCGCGAGACGAACGGGAGCAGTCGAACACAACCCTCTGTTTCTCTATCTATATCTCTCTGTCGCTTTCTCTCTACTCCCCGTGCCGTTTACATATAAATGCATAACGATCAACGGCGTACCAAGTCACGTTGAATGCGTCGTGTCTGAGCCACGAACAGTTCCATCCCCGTCCCATCCCACCATGCCGCCGTTGGAAGAGATGGGCACCGTTTTGCTCCCTTCGGCCAACACCCTCGCGGCTCGCGCTCTGCAGCAGGCTTTGCGTGGGTCACATTACCCCGCACCGTGTCCGGACGGTCCGGATCCAATGTCTATGCGCACCGTGTCCACTGTATTGGGGGATGTCGTTCGCGAGAGAGAACGCAAGCCAGTCGGTCACGGCGTTCAACCGGATGCTCTCCACAAGCCAGTTCGGTGCGCTCCGTCGAACAGTTCGGATGAACGCTGAGTTACTCCGCGGTACGCGCGTTGACTTCTGGTGCCATTTTGTGCTCTGAATGGAAAAGTGGTCGAATCGTGCACGTTAGTAGGTTTTGCGAACGTGAAGGTATAGAACAAATCAACCGGTCATCGCGTAAAACTGCATGAGTTTAGGCTTTATGCCAAGTGAGAAATGCGAATAGAGGACCATGGACTCCATTAGGTCGATCGGCAAGGATCGCTAAACGTGAAGTTCGTTCTTGAATCGATCCTGCCTTCGGAACGAAAGGAATTACGCAGTCCATGGCCAACATGAACATAATCAACGATTGAGATTTAGCTTCCCCTCCCGTGTTGCTACACTAGATTTCAATCTAATTATCTTTGCACTGTTTCTTAAGTTCTGGTAGACAAGTATGTTTGAGCCGCATGTTGTGATTAAAAGTATTTTTTATCTTGCATATCGACGATATTTTCAACTTATGGTTTTATTAACCATCAACAAGTAATAATTGGACAAAGAGAAACTTAATTAGACCATATTCTAAGCAACATTCTAGTGACAAACTTGTATGTACTTGTGTATATGTGTTACAACTAGTTCAACCCGTGGTCTTAAAAGAAAATAGAAAACGCTTTTCCACCTTAAACGCACTTCAATTCGAGCCACAAGCTCCGACACGCACATTCCTTCCTTTGGATTTTTTCAAACATTCCGAAACCTGGCAGGTTTCCTCGGGGAACAGCCAACCAATCCGTCCTCTAGGCGACAGTGTGCGACCCGCTCAGTCGGGGACAAAGTGAATCCGTAACGGTTGCGTAATCCGAGAACAACCCCTAAAAGCCCATCGTAGGTGTGCGTTGGAACGTTTCCTTCGCTCCTTTCCACCGAAGCCATAGCAGCTCCAGTGGGTGGCGGGCGTAGAAGGGGGTGAGAGAAGCGAACCCGAGACACCCCCGGTTTGTCTCACCCACTCTCCGTAGCGAGTCGAGTTCACTCTTTGGCGCTAGTACACCGTCTCCCCCAGCAGGCGCTGCCGGAATCGGTGTGCGCCACACTGCGTACCGCGGGAGCTTCTTAGTCGACTGTGGATGTTTGCGTGCAGTGGAGGGTTGTCGTGGCGTGGCTACTAAACGAAACCGGAAATGGGCCAAGTTTACGGGTGGTGCGGTTCGGTTGCAACTTGGCAGCTTTGCAGCGCGGTGCGGTGCATTTCGATAAGGAAATTACGCGCATAATATCAACGTTCTTATCGCGCGATCTCATCGGTACGAGGATCGGTGTATGTGTGCGTTCGGTAGCTTGAAAAGGGTGCAAAAAGCAAGGGTGAGTGCCGCCGTGTGTTGTTGATCGCGAACCGCGCTTCTATCGATGACGGTGGTGATGATTGTGGGTGAATGTTTGCCCTGTCCGAACGACGCGCACACACACGACATCGAGAAGCGCTGTGTGAGTTTGGCGGTGCAGCTGAAACAAAAAAAAAGTATCTAGAAGCAGTTTGCTAGTGTCGTTGTTCGTGTAACGTGACTCAAAACAAACCCACAGAATAACCGAGCCAAGCGAAAGTTGCATCGTTTTAATATTCGATATTGTTTCACAGTGCTTTAACAATTGTTACTACTACTACCGGCAGTGAACGCGTGTTTTTCAGTGTTATTACGCCTGCTATCCAAAAGAAAAAAAAACTAAAACAACCGTGATGTGTAAAATTGTGCGATAAGAAACAGTGATCAGTGTGTAAAATTGTCCGCCGTGGTTCAAAGCAAACAACGTGCTAGAATTTGACCGATCCGTCGCCCTTATGCAAACATGATTCAGCAACGTTTTCCTACCTAAAAGTTTCACATCGAAGCAACCATTTGTCGAATTTGTCAACCCGTTTGGTGCATCACAAAGTAAGCGTATTGTTTTGATTACTAAAATGGTATATTCTTATCCCTTTCTCTCTCTCTCTCTCTCTCTCTCTCTCTCTCTCTCTCTCTCTCTCTCTCTCTCTCTTTCTATCTTCCTCTCTCTCTCTCTCTCATCATACGCATCCCAGACACAACCGTAATCATGACGAAGAAAACGTCCGGCATTGGCCACTACACGAGCAGCTCGTCCGGTGCCGGTGGAGCAGGCGGTAGGATGAGCAACTTCGCCTCCGGAACCGGCGGAACGGACGGGCCCGAAAAGCAGCAGACATCGGCGTCGGCTTCCGCCTCGCAGCACCACGATGCGAAAGGTGCGTCGCAGGAGCAGCAGCGCCATCACCATCATCCGTACCATCACCAACCGCAACACCATCATCAACATCATCATCAGCAGCATCATTCGCAGCAGCAGCAGCAGCCATCGGGTGGCAAGATGCGAGACAAACACACGGTGCACTGGTTCCGCAAAGGATTACGCCTGCACGACAATCCGGCCCTGCGCGAGGGCCTGCGCGGGGCCAGAACGTTCCGGTGCGTCTTCATCATCGATCCGTGGTTCGCCGGCAGCTCGAACGTGGGGATCAACAAATGGCGGTAAGTGGAGTCGGAGCGGGCTGGGCGCCGGAATAAGTGACTTTGCCTCGAACTTTGGCACAGTCACTTCCAGGGACGCTTCCGTCAGCCATTATGCAATGGCGCGTTTCAATACGATCATCATCGTCGCCGACATCAACACCGCAAACTGCACTCACCACTACAGCTGCACCCGGCCGTAGCCGTTTTAACCCTGAAAGCGGACCGCGAGTGCAGCGCGTGCATCTCCACGTCTCCCGTGACTCACCGTTACCGTGACCACTACCTGCGAGTGCAATTTGAACGGGCCACTCACTGTAGGTCGTGTATTTGTTAGTATCACACATCATCGCCATCACACGCACACACATAGAACGATGCAGTTTGCTGCGTGCACTGCAGTGCAGTGTGTGTTTATTTGCATCGCCGCTTCTTATCGTGCACTATTGGACACGTCGTGGATATACTATGGCAAGAGAACACTCGAGGCCCGCTGGGACTGTGGCCTCGAGGGTTTTAATGACAATTGTGATGTGACTGTGGCGCCTTGAAAGTGTGCAACGTAAGCGGTGTCCGGTTGTCGATTTATTTCGGTACATTATTGATCGATCAGGGTAAACTTTTTAAGAAAGGAGTCATTACATTCCAGATTACACATTAAAGAGCCCATCTCAATTAGAAAGTCAGCAATTTTATCCGATTTTATGACTTCAGACGACCATTGAACTGTCGTAAAGCGTACTTTCAAGGCGTTAGAAAGCCATAATACTACGTGTGCGCTGAACGATTCGACAGTACTTTTGCTCTTACAAGTGAAACAATTCACATCAAACAAATAAAATTTTCTTGACTTGGTAAACTAGTAAAATTGAAAAGAAGTTGCTGATAAACATTTTCATAAAATGTGAACATGAATTATAACTCTCATTAACAGATCGTTCCGATCGTTATCGATTTGGCATTCATATATGCTTACAGTTTCACCGCGACACATCAACCAACAAGTATTTAGACTATAACTGCATTATAAACCATGCTTATATACTATTCTGTTTGTTAGTTCTATGTTCTACGACAGTTTTTCAATTTAAATGACAGGCGTCCATGTTTCAATATGTGTTTCATGACAACTGTAGTATTACTCAAAATTGAATGATCAAAACTTATAGCTTCTTTTTACTGGCGAAAAGACAAAAGTATAACAATTGATAGAAAAAGATGCGTTTCATCGTAGATGGAGCAACATGAGAAACATGACAACACAAAGAGAAAAGGGTAATTCAGACTGAATCTCTCTCTTTCAAAAGCTCACTGGTATATAATTATACTAATTATTGGGCCACCTGTCTCACTGCAGTCAGAATGCAGTACAGAAAGTTGTTCTAGTGCAAGAGTAATTGCCGAACGGCTGACCTAGCAGCCTATGGTAACCAATGGTAACGAGAACGGCTTGGCTCCGTTGTAGTTTATTTTGGAATCGCTAACGACTGTACTAGAGAAATGAAATATCTCTAAAACCTTTATATAAGTATGATTGAAATTAAAAATGAAAAAGCCCATTGACCCATTGAAAAAGATTAAGAAAGTTTGACGATTGACGAAAATTACTGGAAAATAGTACCAAAATGTCGGTACATTAACATTAAATACGTTACCCATTGGTCAAGAGATAGCACCATCAAACAAAAGTTATAGTTCAATACATTTTAGCTGTGGTTGTTTGCTTTGTAAAATACGAATAATTTCCTCTTTCTTGCTACAATATCCTCAAGAAGAACTAGGTCCAAGGCCTGCCTTTTTCTGGGTTTCGTTGACTTTAGTTACTACCTGAAGCCTGAATAGTCAGTCCAAGTCCAAGTCCTGTGGTATGTAAGACTTCGCGCTTGCGCATACCCCACCCCAAAGTATGAATGCCGAGCATAATTACCCACATCTTCTTTTTGTCGTAACGATCTTGGCAACCATGCCTGTCTTATGACGGCTCACTAAACTGATTCGTCATCATTAGTCATTATCTAAGTACGATATTTAATTTACAACATTACCATTAGAGACGAAAGAAGCCGAAAAGGTTCAAAGTCGCTTAAAGCCATACAAGAACAATTATAATTAGATTTATTGTAATGACGGTCCGGCAGTATTGCTTAACATTAATTACTAACATGTTCACTGTAGAATAAAGCAGAAGAAATATTACATCAATTTCATGAAACCTTTTTGAAAATTTAAATTCTAGAATGTTTATGTGTATTGTTTTTTTCAAAGATACAATCTTCCAAAAGATTCTCTTCAGCGAAAACCACTTCTCCCACAGTGCGTAACATAACTCTATACGGTCATCTATTTTTAAGAACAAACCGAGTACTTGAAGAGATAGGTGAAGGTTATACTCTACTAAGTTGTCGATAATAACAAAACACGTCGAATTAGTGAAAAAAAATCATTCAAAAATATGCCTACAATATTCGTTACAAATGATTGTAAATGATTAAAAGACGTATTTTGTTACTATCTACAACTTGGTAGAACATCATTTTCATCTATCTCTGCAAGTTTTTGTTTTATTCATCGTATTGTTATGTTAGGAGTGGTAGTGTGTAGCCCAGGTCAATGTTCTCAATATTCTCATCCACTTTTGAAAGGATTGTGATACAACATCTATTTATCCATCTCAGTCTGGGCCTCACATGCCTTCTCTGTCCATGTGGACGACCTAAAAGGACTTCGTGGGCTGAGTCTTCCGGTGTCATTGTACTTACAGAACCAGCTCACCGAAGCCTGGCGAGTCTAATGCCCAAATAGTGAGGTAGTGAGGATCATGTTGGTATTCAAAACTCCCTGTTCACGGTCACTTTCACTCCATTACTAAATGGGCCTTAACTTAAGATGTGGTCCTAAGCGTCTGAAATCATTTGAAGGATTTGTGGATTTCTGTACGAAACGTAATATGGGAAAATTTCATTCTGGAAATCCAAAAACGTTCTATGATATAAACATAAAATCTTCTCATTGAACCAGTCAGCAATTACAATGCTGAAACGTGTACTTCAACAGAAGCGAATTCATTACCGGCACAAACCGTTATCGTGCATCGATGAATTCACTCCACTTAAATGTTTCATAATACCCACCCAACCTTCCCGCGCTCACAAACGCCAATATACACCTCGACTTGATCCCGCATCTGCATGGTTTGGACTGTTTTGTAACACATCTTTGCCTTCACTCTTATCTCTCGTTCGGAAAAACCGTTCAATAAACACCCTTCGGTTACGCCAAACAAATTCGACACGGCCTGGGCGATGGCGATGACAATCCAGTGGCAGGACAGAGCGACGGTGGCAAAGCTGCCTTGATTACACAAAAGCCCCGACAGCGCTCCGAACCCGTGCCCCGCGGGGTAACTGCGCACCCCGTTGGCACATTTCCGATTGGAACGCAGCTCGTATCGCGGAAAATCGTCTCCCTCCCCATTCTGGATGACTCCGGTCGCTCCGAGGCAGATCTTCCTGGCACCACCCTGCCAGCACCCTCCCACCCTGTGCCACGATGGGCTGAACAATCACGTGGCAGACAATGTGAAGCGCTGAACTTCGCTCATACCTGAACGTTACGTAGCGCTTGCCTCCGCGCGTGGCCTGCCCTGCAGGCGTCACAAACACACCCATCCGCCCCCAGGGATACAGGGTGGCACAGAAAGTGGCGTCGAGGTGAATGGTTTGTGTATCGCCGGTGTTTTTGTTGCTTTTCCTCTCTTCTCTCCCACTCGCGGTTTGAGATATGCTGAGGAAAAACTGACAATCCATTCACGTAACTTCAGCACATTACTATGGAAGTTTGCCGGTGATGACGGCAGTAGCAGTTTACAAAGATTCTATGCAGCTCGTTTTCCTGTTTGGTCTTTTAGAGACCAATGTTATTGTATATAGGGCGAGATCACGAATTGTTTGGAAGAAGTATGTATGCACTACTATGAGCATTGTGTATGTTGTGTTACTTGGGCTTCAACCGGCCCAAACATGAAATAAAACTACAGCCAACATTTCTTGAACAATGCTTGAATCATACACCGGGTGAAGAGCGCGACGTCATGCTACAGTTGGTTGTCCGGTAATGAACATAATTTTTAGCTAAATTTACTAAGATTGAAGATTTCGTGCAAACTTCGATCATGCGAACCGAATGCGAAGACGAAATCCCGTGCGAAGTACGAACTATTTTTTAACAGAAGTAAAGAAAAGACGTTCAATAGCATTTAAAAATTAACTTGACACAATAAAAGTCAACATAAAAAATAATATTATTGAAAACTATTCCAAAATAAGGCTCAATGTCACTTTCACATCCACAGAATGGTCCTGTATGCTGTACTGACTAATCGATACCCAGAATGGTTACAGCAAGATAGTTTCTTTTCGATAACTTCACATGAAAGATTGAAGATTAGAAGCGGCCCAGTAGTGTAGTGGTAGCCACCTGGTCTTCACACGACAGGACCGGTACCACAATCCCGTCTAGATCGTTTTCTGCTAGCAAACAGTGACTAACATGTTATGTTGGTACTAATCAGTCTAGTAAGCCTAGTTTGACGGCAGGCATGACATCGTAGGTCGCTACGCCAAAACAAGAAGAGTAGGCGATGCCTTATAAAAGTGGAATCACCTTTAATAGATCATCTGGATATTTCTTATACGCATCGGAACGAATCACCTCTCCGAATCATATTCCTCCGCTTAGCTCTGTTAAAATTCATTTTCAAATTTTATCTCTAAATGGTTTACGGGTTTGATATATATACAACACTCTTCTATTCCATCCCCGCACATACACAGTGTTATGCATTGCTTAGCTACTTATTTCCAAATCCGTTCTGCACGTTGTTGTGTAAAAAATAAACACGTAGCATTGCGGAACATTAATGATAATGCCGATTCGAAAGCGACGTGTCGGAATGCAGTGCCGGCACCTACGAACTGACCTTCAGAAATAAACGTTTCAGACACTGATCTACTAAACGCTACGATCACGTTTTAGCTAGTGTGCTGAGCCACTGCCACTATAACACTTCCAATACGGCAATCACGTAAAAACGCTGTAACGAAATCCTTCTCCGTTCGCTATCTTTTTAGATTTCTGCTCCAGTGTTTGGACGATCTGGACCGGAACCTGCGGAAGCTTAATTCCCGGCTGTTCGTGATACGTGGCCAACCGGCGGACGCTTTGCCGAAACTGTTCAAAGAATGGGGCACCACTTGCCTGACGTTCGAGGAGGACCCGGAGCCCTTCGGCCGGGTGCGTGATCATAACATCTCGGAGATGTGCAAGGAGCTCGGCATCGAAGTCATCTCGGCCGCTTCCCACACGCTGTACAATTTGGAGAGGTTAGCCGACTGTGCCTAGGTTAGACGGTGACAATCGCGTTTAACGAAATGTTGTTTGTTCGTTGTTTTAGAATCATCGAAAAGAATGGAAGCCGAGCGCCGCTGACGTACCATCAGTTTCAAGCCATCATAGCCTCGATGGATGCACCGCCCCAGCCGGAGGCATCCATCACGCTGGACGTGATCGGGAACGCCACCACACCGCAGTACGACGACCACGACGACAAGTACGGCGTGCCGACACTCGAGGAGCTCGGCTTCGAAACGGAAGCTCTCCGGCCGCCGGTTTGGATTGGGGGCGAAACGGAAGCGTTGGCCCGGCTCGAGCGGCACCTCGAGCGGAAAGCCTGGGTCGCGTCGTTCGGCCGACCCAAGATGACGCCGCAGTCGCTGCTCGCTAGTCAAACGGGTCTGTCGCCCTACCTGCGCTTCGGGTGCCTCAGCACGCGACTCTTCTACTATCAGCTGACCGATCTGTACAAGAAGATCAAGAAAGCGTGCCCGCCGCTCTCGCTGCACGGGCAGCTGCTGTGGCGCGAGTTCTTCTACTGTGCCGCGACCAAAAATCCCACCTTCGACAAGATGGCCGGCAATCCGATCTGCGTGCAGATCCCGTGGGACCGCAACGCGGAAGCGCTGGCCAAGTGGGCCAGCGGGCAGACCGGCTTTCCGTGGATCGATGCGATCATGACGCAGCTGCGTGAGGAGGGCTGGATCCACCACTTGGCCCGGCACGCCGTCGCGTGCTTCCTGACCCGTGGCGACCTGTGGATCTCCTGGGAGGAGGGCATGAAGGTGTTCGAGGAGCTGCTGCTCGACGCGGACTGGTCGGTCAATGCGGGCATGTGGATGTGGTTGTCGTGTTCGTCGTTCTTCCAGCAGTTCTTCCACTGCTACTGCCCGGTGAAGTTCGGACGCAAGGCTGACCCGAACGGGGACTACATCCGACGGTACCTGCCGGTGTTGAAGGTAAGCGGGTGTGCGGGTTCAAATGATAAGGTGAATATCATTACTCATACTATCATTACTCATACAACTTTCCTGTTTGCAGAACTTTCCAACCCGGTTCATCCACGAACCCTGGAACGCGTCGGAGAGCGTACAGCGGGCGGCCAAGTGCATCATCGGCAAGGACTACCCGCTGCCGATGGTGAACCACGCAATCGCTTCCCGCGCCAACATGGAGCGCATCAAGCAGGTGTACCAGCATCTGGCCAAATATCGCACGCCGACGGGCGGTTGCTACGAGGGCGACTGCACCGAGAAGGGAGGCTCGGCAATAGCGGGCGTTATGACGGCGGCCAAAGTGCAGCACATGAACACGAGCAGCATGAACGACAGCCCGAGCCCGACAACCATCCTGACGAGTGTGAACAGCTCGGGCAACTACATGTGCCGTAGCAATCCGCCCGCACAAAGCGAACCCAACGGGAAGGTGATCACGTACCACCCGCTGCTGAGAGGTCCGGAAGCACGACCAACACCCGGTGGGAACGGTAGCGGGGGCCGGGGCAACGCCACGACCACCGAGAGCAAAAATGCTGGCGATGGAGCTGACGGCAGCAATCAACTGGTGCGGGAGAAAGAATCTGCTGCGCACCAGCAGCAACAGCAGCACCCGTTGCAGCATTCTCAGCAAGCACCGAATCTGGAGCAGCAGTCGCAGGAACTGAATCGATCGCTGGCGAACAGTGAGCAACGGTTCGGGTCTATGTCGGGGACCGACTACGCCGCGATCAAGTCGGACAGCCTCAGCACGCTGATCCGTACGGGCAACCTAACGACCGTCGGATCCCGGTTCTCTAACCTGCAGGATCAGCTAAGCAACAGCCTCATGTCGCTCGAGTGTGACGTGATGGCGTCGAAGCTCAAGCCCAACAACTACGAGTACGAGCAGAATCAGAACATTTACAACAGCCAGTTCAAGGTGGAGTACAGCGACAACTTCAACTCGGGCTACGGGTTGCGCAACGCGGTGTTCTACGGTGGCAAGCGCGAGGACGAAACCGAAGACCACAAGGCGGACAACATGAACAACAACCACAACGATCAGCTGGCGGGCGACGATAACGCCGGTGAAGGTGGGCGGGCAGCGGATGGCAACGATGTCGACGATGACGACGAGTCCCCGATGACGGCGCTGCCGGACAACGGTGCGCTGTTCGCGCCCAGCAAAGGAAAAATTAAACAAGAAACACTGGTGCAGTCTTCCCGCATGTTTCTCGAACCCAGGAACCCGGGTAGTGAACTTACGCGGGGAACGAAACCGCACCGCCAGCAGGGAGAGGCCGCCGGCCAGCGGGATGCGCCAGTGAAGAAGGAACAACAGATCACCTCGCAACCATCGCAACCATCGCAGCCACCAGCGCCACCAGCATCCCATTCCATGCACACCGATTGTGATTACGAGCCCGAAAGTCATAAGCTTCTTGCCGACATGCACCGCCAGCAGCAGCAGCAACAGCAGCAACAGCAGATGGACCAAGGATCGTCCGATCAGCCGATGCAAGAGTCGCCCGGCAGCGAAGAGAAGATCGGTTCGGCAGACTAGCTCGACCGTTCGGAGACTTGCGGTTTGCGGCATGCATTCTTATAAAAATTTAGCCTCGACGCCATGTATTATGCATTCATTCCGCAAACAATTTCCTATTCTGCACTACTCCGCTGTTGAAAGAACAATTCAATAAAATGAAATAGTATTCGATAGAATAGCACAATGGTTTACCCGGAGAGCAATTTTCGATTGCGCGCTGTTGAGAAATGACATGGCGGGAACACAAGATAGCGTATGGTCTAGAACACTTTGCTTCGAACGCATTTTGCTGTTCAGTGATTTTTTTTTATTGAAATGAACTGTCACATTGTCGACATCGCAAATGCTTGAATAACTTATACAAAATTAAAAGCAAAGTCGAATCATAATAGTGTATTTTATTACATTTTTATTCTTTCACAGTCTATGGTAGTACCAGAGACAATCTAAGCCCATCGCAAACGGCCAAGCTGTTCATTTAAACTAAGATGTCTTAGCATTCGCTAGCTCAAAATAATTCTGTGAAATATATTCACGTAAATAGCTTGATGTGATATATAAAAGCTTCTCGTTGAAAATATTGCATTCTTCTCGCCTGGTCGATTAGGAATTGTTTTTTTTTTATTCCTCTGTCCCATAGTCTAGTATTCGAGTAGTATTTCATGTAGCTCTAGAAGTTTAGGTTTATATTCTATAGTTGAGTCTAATTTGAAACGCATTATCTGCCTTATTATTTAATTCCAAATCAATCTAAATTTCCAACTACGTCCTTGTCTATTTGTGGTCGCCTACCGGCAGACATCTCGCTCTTGATAACCTATCCGCACTTGGCGACGTCCAGAGCAATTAGTTGTTTGTACAGGCGCTTAAGCTCGTGGTTCATCCATCTCTTCTAGACTACTGCTTCCCTCAAGCCGCCGAAAAGTGTGTTCTCTTTTAGAGTTTGTATTGTACGATGGATAAGGCAACAATTTTGTGAATGGTTTGTAAGCCCATTCCAAACCACCATTCTCTACGGAGGGCCAATGCCTCAAACAACCAGATTGAAGATAGAGAATAGTAGCAACATAATAAATAGTTAGATCATTTAGGTTTAGGTGAGGAAATTATTCATTTGAAATAGGGTACTCTGCAAATATTATAGATAGACTAAGCTTAGTTAATGTTGGAGAGCGGAGCGCTGGTGCAGGATCACGCGAAGGTTTAATCCACCCGGTCGCATCCGAACTCCTCTCAGGCTCAGGCCTATGAATACCGGCACTCTGGGCTGACTTTTCACAAGTTTGCTTTAGCACTCCGGACTAAACACACGACTCGTTGATATGATTCTCCTGCTGGATGTGGCTGTGGCCGACAATATATATAAAAAAATAAAATATCGTTAATAAATAAAAATGAAATGGGGTGGCCTCTTCGGAGGATGATTAGGTAGATCCTCTTCTCCAAATGCACCCTCTCGATCTTTGCACATGATTTAATTGCAAACGGCATAAACAGGTCACAAGAATATTCATCTCAGTCATGCCCAGAAGGAATAACCTGTTTATTTTATCACACGCATTATCATTGATCGTCTGAGTTAATCTATCTCTAACGCTTATCGTTTGACCGTGTAGTGTTTTGTTAAATGGCCGATCGGTAGCGTTCGATCTGCCTTGCAGCATCATATTATTATATCCTAAGTTGAATGAATTTGAGATGACTTTCGAGGCCAAAAATAAAACAAACCTTTCACTAAAGGACTCCCAGGATTATTGTGGGAGAAATGTTCAAACAACAAAACGAAGCGTCGAAGGCATTGAGTGAAAAGACACCTGCGCAAAGCTCATCCATTTCCATTGCAGGGATTCTATTCCCGAAATCAATTGGCACCTTTGGCATTTAATAGTTCGTTGAATTATACACGCCTGAGTTGTTCGTTTCAGCATCAACCACAAGCATCGATCATTCTCTTTGCAACCTCTAACGGTCTTTATATACAGTGCCAGGCGTCTGCAATCAAAATTTTGAAGTAATATGATCTAATTCAATATAAAAATATGATAATCACCTTCAAGGCCACAGTACACCAGCCACACACCCGGATGGAGTTCATCCACCAGAGCAAACAGCCACTCGAAGCTTCAAAAATCTGCTTAATGGCTAAAGAAAATACTTATACCTTTTCGGTACAAAAAAAAAGCATACACACACAGCCCGACGCACATTGCTCCCACTTGACACGTCTCGCTCGAAGGGGAAGATCTCTTCGTTCCGGAAGAGATTATCCTGCTGCTTCATCACTCAAACAACTCAACGACCTAACTACCCCGGACACTAAATCGGTCATGTGCAACTACGAACCTGCTCATACCTCACGCATTTGCGTTTATGCTAATAAACATCGGTCTCGCGAGCTCAATATGGCATCAATCTTCGTTCATATCCCCCCCCCCCCCCCCTCCCATCACACTGCCCCGTTGGGCCCGTTGGTGCTAATGGTGATCATTAAAAGCGGATTTGAATCACCTAGCGCGCCGTTTAGCTACCTGCAAATTTCAATGTTTGCTATTGTCTGGGAATTTTCCGCCCAATCAATTGACTTGGAATTTGCATATTTGCGCTACGCAATGCACTCGTTCTTATTGCGTTGTGTGCCCAACCGTTGGAACTGTACGTTCCTTGCTACTAATAACAAACTTATAACGAACAATCGATCGTTGAACCTAAAACATGCATAGAATGGCGTACTGGAACTAACGTAAGCACATGTTACGCAAGATCTACTAGATGCTTTAATCTTTCACTTCTTGTTCTTGGTTTCATAAGCTATCCTTCTTACGATAGTTTTTTTTGCCAAATATGTTCCAAATTCCTGTAAAAACAACTTTGAATTCACGTTCTACTTCTATGCGTGTCCCAACAACCACCAAACGCAAAACGTCGTTCTACATATTTGAGTCGGAAAATTATCGGTCAAATTTGTAGGTCACGGCGACCTTAACCACCTGACCGATACAGCCGTACCGTCGTCCCGTGCCGGGCTGTGGCTGCGTGTGCCGCAGAGCTCAATGTCAAGGGCGATCTCCGTCCGGCCAAGCTTTGACGCGCACGACCACGGCGGTACGAGCTTCGGTCTGACACTGAGACGACGAAGCAGGCGTTGTCTTCATTCGCTTCATCGTCAGCGCCAACTGTGACCATTCTTCAAGCGACTTCATTAGTGGAACTCGTTTGCGCGCGTTCAGTTCCGCGTTAACGTATGGCGAATGGACCACACCATCGCGATCTCGTTTGTTTATTTTTATTCGATCCTCCCATCAGTTGTACCATCGTTGGAACGGCGTGCAAACGAGATTCTGCTTTAATGCATATGTATCTGAATATGTTTTTTTTTTCTTGCTCTCCTGCTCAACTGATACGAACTAATTAATTATTTTGTTCTAAGGTTTCCGCGGTGATCTTGAAGGGAAACGTTGCCCTTGATGACGCATTGGGTGCGTTGAACTTGGATTGGTTTGCAGCACGGACTACGTCAAACGGTCCATGCTAAGCCTACACCGAGCAGTGTGCACGGCATTTCCGCGAACGAGTGCCATCGTAGGGAACGCGATGACAGTTTGCACTACCGGCACGGACGCGGAGTTACGGTTAACGGAGAGTTAGTAGCTCCAGGTGCAAGCTGCACGTATATGTCGTGCACAAAATCATGCCGAGCACTTAACTACCGCATTAAGTAGTTTCCACAGTGCAATAGTATAACTGTAGTCTCAAGTTCAACGTCCATCGCGGGCTACTATGTTCGTCCCGGTGGGGCAGGTTACTCAGCCGGAAAACCGGATCCTTCCGGTGTTGCTGCTGGGAGACGCAGACAGCGACTTCCTCGCCCATGCGCCTACCTCGGTCACGCAAGGACCCAACGGACCACCAGCCGCAAACTCGGGAGGGACAAGGCCAACATCTCCTCCAGCTGGCTGGTGTGTTTGTGCTAGTGCGTCAGTGGAGCGTGGTGCTCAGCATACCCGCACAATACCTACACATAGCCCGAGCCCCAGCATAGCGCCCCGATCACCCGGGCCGATCTTAACCGTTCAGGCTTCGGTCGATTCCGCTCGCTCCACCGTTACTTGCGCCAAGCTGGTATTGGTGGTGCTTAGATCGCGCCAAGTGGCGTACGTACACTCGAGACGTACTGGGCTCCGACGCTTAGGAGCAGCTTCCGAGCACCGGCGCACACGCTGGTAGTGGTGTTGTGATTTGTTTTATTAACTTTCGGTATGGTTTGGTTTTTTGCTGCTGTTGTTGTTATGGTGTTGCTATCCCCTTCAACCCCGGCGGCGGCTTTGTTTTATCGGCGTTTGTTAGAGACGGCGTTCGGCCGAGCGCATATAAGATAGACCCGCACCGTTCCGGGGTGTCCCAGTACGTTTCGTACGATCGGTGCTGGTACTAGTCCGTTCCGCGTTTACAGTCACACCGATCGGAAAGTGGCGTGGTGCAGCGTGTGCAACGTGTGTGCAGTGCAAATTCGTCCCCAGCATGCAGCTCCAAATTGCTCTACTACTTACGGTCGCCATTATCGGCACCGGCCACGCGGCCAAGTTTCGTACGTATCTCGCTTCGTTGCAGCACGGTGGGCCGGTGCCTTACGGCACGGCATTTCGGTTTTACGTCAGCAGCGGGGACATTAGCCTGACCCACCGGCGTCAAGCGCAGTGTTTTATTAGGCACGAAGAGAGACGGTGTCTTCCACCGGCTTTCGCACTGTGTTTTGTTGATTTCTTATGCGCCAATATTTGACCACAGCTGACGCATATCTGTCTTGGGAAGACGCTGCCCTTGGAAGATCGCTGCGGTACACAGGTGCCACTGAGAAATTAACACTAAATTAAGGAATAGCAGCACCAGGTGTAGGAGGCGCCCGGTGTCACTGTTTGTGGATGCTATTAGTTCAGTAAACTTTGTGGTACCCCGTGTGAGTTGTGTACATGCTGCGGATGAATCAGAGGATCAATAGCGAATTTGGAAGGCCACATGCATTATAGAATTCTCGGTCGGGTCAAAGTATCAGCGATGTTTTTTTTTTCATATTGCCTTTAAGATCCATAGTCTGAGCGTCTATCTGAAATGAAAGCAGTCTTAGTTTAAACATAACTTGTCCCATCCAATCCAGTTTCTCTCAATCACTCAATCCTATTCCGAAGAAATAGATCTAAAAGAGTAATGTTCAACGGAATAGCGAACAACAGAGCAATTACCGCACTAAACATGCCATTCGCCGGTGATCTCTTCATTTTCATTCAAAAACAATTACCTGTGTGCTGTACTGAAACATCTGAAAGTTGCGTGATGGAAGTGATTTATTCCCAGCGGTTTCGGTGAGAACATCTATAATCAAACAGGATCCGTAAATGGCACTGGATGTGTGCCGCCAAGTTCAGCACGCGTAGAGCAATTTGAATAATACGGTTCTCATTAGTTAACCATTGCGGTCCGGCGCGCTACGGTGCTAACGATCGAAGAACCAGACCCAGTTTCTAGGCGAGTCGGCACGAGGCAACGATACACGCACACGATCGAAACTGTAACACGTGCGGTTAATCGTTGTGCCGCCATTTTATTTTAAGGCAGTATGAAAATGTTGTTACTCCTGATGATTGTTTGTTTTCGCCGGGAGCTAAGAAATGTAGATTCTCATAAACGCTGCGTCATTTGAGAGTTGGATCATTTGTTGGTAATGTTTTTTGATTGGATTGCACATCTGTCTTCGCTTTACAGCTAGCTCCTTCTCGCAATGCAAACAGGAGGATGGGAACTGTCTGCTGGAGGCCGTGACGGCCACCTTCCGCAACTTCCACAAGGGAGTGCCGGAGATTGGGCTGGTGCCCCTGGATCCGCTGCGCATCGACAAGATGGACATCATTCAGGGTGACGGACCGATTAACATCGTGCTGAACTTCAAAAAAGTCGATCTGCTCGGTTTCAAGGAGGCTCAGATAAAGAAAGCCAGGTACGGTAGACAAACGCTTAACGGTCAGAACAATAGAAGGAGAAAAAGAGTGCAGCAAGTTGCTTCACAGACGTGAACCTAATGACATGGAGCGCGTCGCTAATTGCGTTGCATCTATTTGCAGTGGCTTCACGGCAAACCCCACCAAGATGGACATGAACCTGCTCGTGCCGGTGGCATCACTCGTCGGGGGCTATAAAATTAATGGCAAAGTGTTGATCCTTCCCATCCAAGGTGAAGGCGCCAGCAACATGACGATGGGTAAGCATTTTCAGCTTTCAGCAACGTCATCAGCAGAGCTAACCGAGGCCGGCCCTTCCTTCGCAGTGAACTGCGATATCTCGCTCAAGTGGACCGGCAAGCTGGTGGACAGGAACGGCAAACAGTTCTACCAGGTGGACAAGTTTAAGGTGCACTTCGACACCAGCCGCTTCTACATGGACTTTACCAACCTGTTCAACGGAGACAAGGCGCTGGGCGACAACATGAACGTCTTCCTGAACGACAACTGGCAGGACATTCTGAAGGAGCTGAAGCCGGCGATATCGGCGGCGTTTACGAAGATATTCGAAGCCGTCGTCAGCAACGTTTTCAACAAGGTTCCGTACAGCGAGCTTTATCTAGCGTAACGGGGGAAGGGAGGGACTATTTAAGCTTATTATTTAATGGATTGCAAATAAAAAGAAAACAACAAACAACATTAAGTAACTGGTATTAGTCCGGTGCATAGACGCGATAGTGCGTTTTGGTTCAATGGGTCAATATTTAAAGCTTTTGTTAGTATCTCGGATTTCCTGCGCAAACTTCAACATGTTTTAGGGCTTTAGAGCAGTTTTAGGGCCCTTGTACCAGTTTTAAAAACATTTAAACGAAAAGAAAATCACATTTGCTTCGAACGTACATAGAACTTATCGGTTATATGCAAAGTTGATTCTCATATTTGGAAACGATATGTTACAATATCGGCCGAACGGATAGATCGGCAGATAGATCATGTATATTGTAAGCTGGTATTCTTCATTTTACTCTTTATGAAGATTACTCTTTATGAAAAAAAGACTTTTGGAAAAGTTATCTGTACAGGTCCAATTCAAAGTAATTTGAAGGTGCCATAGTGGGTGACGAAACACTTCTCGTTCTCGAGTAAGCGAGAAGAAGAATTACGAAAGCATGCATGTTTACGTACAATGATCGTTTAACACAATTCGCATATCACACTAACTTTTGTCGGTAACGGTAACTCCTAGCACCTCAGCCAGTTGGCCCAGTATTCCCTTTCCTTGTCTAAGAACATCGTTTCTTCGTCAACACGTTTCAAGCAGGACACCGCATAAACCACTACCAAACCACGTTCTTCCATTAATTCTTATCTCGACGTTCGCAAATTACGCTTTTATGGCTCGAAACCGAACCACTTGGTATAATAATAAAATAGCTACCAAAGGTCAAAACATTAATTGCAACGTATATAAATAACTTTTGAGAGTGTTTGTCCGACAAATGGCATATATACCGCTCATCAGATGATGGTCGACAGGAATACCAGCAGGCGAAATACTCTGGACAAGAAGCTGACGTCATTTCAAACGTTCGTCTCTCTAGTTGTCGGTGAATGGGAAGATCCACCGTAAAACCCTCGTAGCAAAAATGGGTCTTGCCTCGTCTCCTAATTGTTCAGTGTGTTCCTGAGACTCTAGAACAAAATTTCTCTTTCGTTCCTGAATTTACCACGTTGTTCGCTGGCCTGAGCTACCTTCGGTAAGGGCCAGGAAGCGTATCGTTGTTTGCAAAATGTTTGCTAACTTTATCATCCACATCACTAGCAAATATTTTGCTGAGATTGATCATCATTAACACTTACGGTCAAATGGACCGAATACTCCTTTGGTGCAAATCATGGTGTCAATTGATACCTAGAAGGCTATTATTGGCAATTATTGACCGATTGGGCTGAAATTTTCACCAGTTGTGCGAAAACTATTCTAGTTTTATAATCCGTTGAGTTTGTGATCCTACCTTCTCCCGTTTGCTCTCCGGCCCCCCTCAAGTAAAAATCCGCTGACGTCAAAATTTTAAAAACCTTATAAACTACACGTCAACATTTTCGGAGCACGATTTCCATGAAATGGCATACAGGGGCAGTGGTCCAGGACCTGCACCAAAAATGCAACACTTTGGGTGAAAACCGTTTGTCGATATCTCAAACCGTTTTCGAGTTATCGAAGCTCAAAGTTGCAAAAGTGTCAATTGACACCAGATTTGTCCGTTAGTGTTAATGTCAGCTAAGCATCATAATCTGGTCCTCTATGATAGCTTATCTCTATCTTGTCTTAGCCAATAAGGTATGAGTTGTGCAAATATTTTCAATTAAACCTTTTCATTAGACAAAGAATAACTAATGTTGTTTTTTGAATCCAAACGTGACGATTGCTTTTGTTGATCTAATCTTAACTATTTCGGTACAGATATCAAAGATTATTGCAAGGTAAGTACTTCAAAATCAACATTAATTTCCGAGAGAATCTTTTTTTGAGATGGTAGTTGTCCTTCTAGATACAAATGAGAATCTGTCACAACATTTAATCACATAATTTATAGCATACCAGGGAGAAAATAATGACGAAAAATCTCACACGCAATCCGTCATTTTTTTAATTTATGGTAGTCATTTTTTGTAGAAACCTTATATAAACCATAATGAATTCTTCAACATGTCTTCTACAAATATATACCTCAAAAAAGCTGTGCACATTTACAAAACCATAATATACCATAAGAATACTTTAATAATAATCAAAATACATGTATGTTTTATTCGTAAATTAGTCACGTAAAAACTGTTATCAGGAATATATAGTAAAGACGACTTAGGACGACGAAGGAAATGCTTCTTTTTTGTTTGTTATCTCGCCAATAATGGAAAAAAACATTATTTCTTCATTACAATCATCATAATCATCGCCGTTGTTTGCTGTATTACGTTTTACGTAGAAATGACAATTGAGTGCTTATTCGAACTAAAATTAGAACTTAAAACATAGTTGTACATTTTTCAACAAATTATCGAAATTTATTGAACAAAACAGATGATAAAAAATCAACAATAATAAATAGTTTCAATTCCAAAATATTACTCATCGATTCTCCTACTTTTATGCAATGTCTCTCCATAATAACATCCTAAAATGAGATGTACGTCGATATATTTTCAACGTGATTGGGCTTTTTAAATATGCCTCAAGGTTGTAGGTGTAATACATTTCTAAAGACGAAAGTGGATGAAAAATACTGTAGCTAAATCTGAAGTAATGATCTGAAGCTTCAAAGAGCTTTTTTATGTTATTATACTTCACAGACACTTTGTCTTACGCATGCTTTATTCTCAAACAATGATACATCTGAATAACTCCATCTTACTACAGTTATCCGTTTAAAGATAACTTGTTTCATTCAAGATCACACCACAAATATCACTTGGTTCATTTAACGACAAAGAAATCGCTAATAAATCGCTTCTCGTTTAGCATTACTCGACTATTTTCGAATGTTTGTATTTATATTGAGGAAAGACTGTCACAAAACAACCTCTGACTTATTTGACCAAAAGCCAATTTCAGCTGTCATTAAACAATAAATCTGACCAACTGCTCCTGCTGGCTAAGATGGAATATCCAAACCGTGATACTAGTTGATTCATTTCACAAGGGACGGGGTTAACTTCATAAAACTGAAAAAAAGAAATCCGCTTCGAATGCAGATTATTCTATGCTCGCAAATACGACTCCGCTTTACGGTGATGGATGTATTTCCTGCTGTGTAGCCTGTGTCAACCAAACAGGTCAGTTGTCAGGAAACTGTGACTTACCTGATTCAACGGTCTTCCGCTATATATACGGAGATGCTGCGAGGTTAACACAGCAGCAGACTTATGAATCATATGCACTCGCCGGTTTGCTACATGAACGATCCCACGAAACAAATTAATCCTAGGTCAACTACATGAACGCCTTCTATCCTGCCAATAGCATTGGACACTATTTAAACCAATCGACTGATCGGTTTTCATGCAACACGTGATTTCTTGGCACACTTCAATCGTGTTGTTCTTATCGTTGCGGCTACAGTAACATTCCGGTTACGAGATGCCTTCATTAGGTACTATCGGGTATTTCATCTACAGCGCAACGCACCACTAAAGTAACATCTAGGAACATCTTTGCGCTGCCAGTCCGACGCACATGTTCCATTTCCTGTCTATTTGCAACTGTTAACGAATAGCTAACTACACGAGCAATTATAGCCATTGCTGGAAACAAACAAACGAAGAACAAAAAACGATCGCTTCCTTCCATATAAACCTCCCACAGTTAGGCATTAGTTCACTTGCCGGTACATGGGCGGTATTTTAGAAGCAACACGCGCACGTTCGCAGGTTAATTTCGCTCCGGATCCCAATTATCCGGTCAAACGGTCAGCTGATCAGCGTGCCGCACATAGCAAAAACTGATATCGGCGGCCTGATATGTTCCGATCGTGTGGGGTTTACTTTTCATTAACCTTTCTGGCCGTCGTTACTACCGCTACCGCACGGTGGGCTCTGATTGTCGACAGTCGTGTGCTGATGCGGGACTACCAAGCAAGCAGCCGACGGAGAGCGAGCGGGAAGCTTTTCTGCATTACACGTCTCATCTCACAGTGTGCCACATGACGCATAAGTCACGAACTTTCGATTCGTTCGCTTAATGGGGGGCCTGCGCCGGTTGTTTTACTTTTCCCATCCATTACCCGATCCGGGATAATCACTGTTATAGGCCCGGTGGGTAATACCACCGAGCCGTTTGCCACAATTATCGCGACGTACGTGTGCACTGTCACATTTTGCACCGATCCGCTCTCGGATTCTAGCACGCCGGGATCAAAGCAACCATCGACACAAGCGCAGGTCAGAGTAGGCGGCTGGAAAACGCAATGCTTAAAATTTCCAACCATGTTAGAAAGACCCAGAACAACTCTACTACAGCCCACCTTGCCAATCCTGCTCCTGCTAGGCACTGTTTCGGAATATGTCAGGAAGTACACGTTCGAATGTACGAACGGAGTGTGAGGCCAGAGAACTATCGGCCCTCTCGCGACAGATCTCCACCAAATGCACCAACTGTCGGATTAATTGGATCCCACTGAATGAAGCTCACCACCAACAACAACAAAAACCCAAGCGATAAGTCACCCTGGAGGTGAGGTGTGCAAATAAGGTTCAGCCTATCCTGTTATTAGACTGGTCTCGGTTTCCAGGACGCACCGAGAAGCTCCGGAACATCGCGGTGTGTTTGACCGGCGCCGCCCTTTGTGTGTATGTGTGTGTGGGGGGCTTTGTTTGCAATCTTTTTATTGGCTATTTCATTCCGACGCACAATAGGTTCGTAGTAGCAGCACGGGCGGGTGTGGTGTGTCGTCTCCGTCTCCAGCGTTGCCAGTCGAGATCATCGCAACCAGTTCCGCCGGCTATGACGTACATGATGCCGGGTAGGGCGTTAATGGCAGCGTAAGAACCGATCCCGCGTGGCTGCAATCGTTCGGAGGCGCGCGACTTGCGCGCGGAAAGATACGCACGGGGCGGAAGAAGAAGAAGTGCTCGTCGCGGAGCGGACGACAAATAGACAACAACGACAACGCCGTCGTCGCAGAAACTGGTCGCTATCATATATAAGACCCGATCCGATGCGGCAGGTTCTATAGGTTCACGGTGACTTTCGCGCCAACGACGCACCGTGCGGAGCGGATACGGAATTCGGCAGCGCATCAGCAGCATCCGCACGTCAGCAGTAGCGCGAAACAGTGTTTGGACGTATCGCAGTTATCGTTGTTTGAGTTTCCGGTTGTTTCGGAAGAACAGAATGAACAGTTTGGTGTGTATTGCACTTTTGGTCGGGCTGGTGGCGCTAGGAGATGGAATCAAATTGCGTACGTATAATCTCAGATATTAATGTTGTAAGTGCTTCAGATTGTTCGTTAAAGTACCAGTGATGAGAGGGTCAACAAACAAATTTGATGTGAAAAATTCGGCAAGTTCTATACAAATTCATAATCTACAAACAATGTTACGTGCTCAAATTGTGTCATTCAACAACAAAAAAATATAACAATACAACGACCACACAGCTTGTTTTTGTTATCTTAGAAATCAAAAGTTTCGGAAGCATGCAACCAATTTACAGTTCGAAAAACACCGCCACATTGCAGGCGCTACGAATGCCCACGCCAGCGAGACCGGTTGTTCCATTGGTCTTGAAAGCTCCCTAGAAGAACCGGCTCCGTGTAGCGTCTTCCGGATTGCCCTGCCACTTGGTGCGATGTCGTGGCGCGCTCCAAGTTGCATGTAGATTGAACATTCAATTAGCGCATTATTTATCACGTTATTACTTACAAAAGGGCGTAGTTAAACAATAAAATTACGTGATTAATTGCAGTTCATGATGGGTCATGCGGAGCTTGCTAGAGCAGACGCAAGAGTCATCGTAGTATATCCGTTTGCTTCTTGGATTATGAGTTATAAGCATTAAAAACCATCGCAATCATTTCACGTTTCAGCCGCTTCGTACAGCCGGTGCAAGACGGGCGACGAGCCGTGCCTCGTGCAAGCCATCACCAACACGTTCCATAAGTATCAGCGCGGCGTCCCGGAGTTGGCGCTAGCCTCCCTGGATCCGCTGCGCATCGACGAAATGGATATCGTGCAGGGCCAGGGTCCGGTGAACATAGTGCTCAACTTCAAAAACGTTGACATCACGGGCTTCAAGGACGTCATTGTGAAAAAGGCCAAGTACGATCGCATACCACCAAACCCATGTCCCGTGTTCGCCATCTCAACCAGCTCCGTTCTGTTCTATCCACAGAGGACTAACCGCAAATCCCAATGTTGTCGAGATGAACTTACTGCTGCCCGTTGCATCGCTTGTAGGCAGTTACAAAATCAAAGGCAAGGTGCTCATTCTACCGATCCAAGGTGAAGGCAGCAGCAACATGACGATGGGTAAGTGGGAGGACCGAATGAGATCGCTTCGTGCAATGTTGATTGATTTCTATCGTTTTCTCTCTGCTCCGAAACGCGCAATCTGCAGTCAACTGCGACTTCCACATGAAGTGGAACGGTGGCCTAGAGAAGCGCGCCAATGGCAAGGAGTACTATCAGATGAACAAAATTAAGGCTACCTTCGACACCACCCGCTTCTACATGCAATTTACCAACCTGTTCAACGGCGACAAGGCGCTGGGCGATAACATGAACGTATTTCTCAACGAGAACTGGGAGGACATCCTGAAGGAACTGAAGCCTGCCATCATCGGAGCGTTCACGAAAATATTCCGCGCTGTTATATCGAACGTTTTCGAGAATGTTCCATATGATGAGTTGTTTTTGCCCAGTGCGTAAGAACTAACAGGATGCAGGCAAGAATGAATAAATAAGCAACTGTTTGTGATGTCCCTCTAGAATAAATCGATTTGTAATGTCTCCTAACTCTAGTGCAGAAATGTGCGTAAACATCCTTTGCGGATAATTCAAGTCAGCAACCTCGACGTGAAAGGGTAGCACTTGAGAAACTCTTCGTCCTTCCGTTTTTTTTTCTTTTTGGAATAAAAGTTATGTTTTTAGGAAAAATAACAAAGTATTTGAATAACTTAGAGAGTAGATAGAGAAACAATGTAAAGCCATTGTAAAGTTTTTTTTTTAATTAAACAGTTGTGAGTACATTTATTATTATCCCGACATTCCCCACAACATCGAACAGACACTTTGTTCAATATTTCATGGTATAAAATTTAAAATAAAATAAACATAGACATAAAATAATTCAAAATATAATAATTCGAAATCGATGAGAAACTTCTTCAAAGAAGACAGGCATGAACAGAAGAATCCTAGAAGAATAGATTTCAAACTAAGATTAGAAAGAATTTAAATTATGGAGACTAAAAATAATGATTCATTATTCTCATTAGGCATGGCTCATTAAGTTAGGCCGGCAATAAATGTGGCTTGCACCTTTTTACGCCTAAGTTCCGGCAAGCTAAGGCTTAGCAATTTTTAACGATCATCATAGAAAGGAAGAGAAGTTTCGAATCGCATACCGATAGCTCTAACCGGTTTTGATTAATCGCAGTTCAAGGTTCAAACAAGATTTTTTTTTTAACTTTCGGCAATACCTATCGGAATAACAATTGTTCAAACATTTTAACCTGATTCATAATAATGCGATTTGACTTGCCTTTCTACATATAATAAAAATCAAACCACGCGCTACAATCCGTTAAAATCCGATTATCCGGGTTTGGCTCAAAGCACAGTAGAGGCTGGATAAACCGAACTCGAAACTGCTCAAACGGATGACAGCGATGACAGGTGCTGTTCTTTTTTCCTTGTTTTCATCCCATTCACATTTTGCATCCCTTTCCCTCAATTGAGTTGCCCAATTTTCGCCAGCGATTCGTGTGGATGTTTGTTTGCGAGATCATTCATTCTTTATTCTCATTCTTTCGCTTTCGTTCGCTCTTTCTTCACTCACGCTGTGCTCGAAACCAAGGAGATATAAAGGAGGTGTAGTCATAGCGATCGACCGTTTTTTTTAGCAATTTAACCTCAGCTGTCAAAACGGCTGTGTAGTGGGACAGAGAACGCACACGTACGGTACAATTTTGACAACTGTAGTCATTCCCCGTTTCACTCTTTCACGACGACCAAATGTTCTACATGACTACACCTCCTATATATCTCCTTGCTCGAAACTACTCGATTTTTTGACAGCTATTTGACAGTTTTTTTATTATTGTTGTTGTCTTCTTTGCTTCTTCTTCACAATAAATTCATTCGAAGGAAAGTGTACTATGGGAAATTAGATTAAAAATCCATCAAAATTTTACACTTTTCGCATACAGCTTGAAATCGGCTCGATCCAGCTTTTTATATTGTTTGAATTGCTTAAAAACGTATTGTACGGCAAAACTGGGCTGTTTTGTCGTGATTCTTTATGCTTGACAATGTCAGGTAAAGCAGAATTCAGTAAAACTGTTTCAAAAGTTGACCAATTTGTAGCGATGAGCCCGGTGTGCACAAGGCTATGATTCTTCTCCCCATTGTTTACTTGTCATCCTTCGAGGACCGCACGTCCACCGTTCTTGCGATATTTTAATTAGTTAATTAACTACTCCAGTAAAAATTAACTGCAGCAGCCGACAAGGAAATATATAGCATATTACCTTCGCTATGCTCGCCAACGGACATCGTGTCGTGTGTTAAAACTCCTCTTCTGATCGGATCCTCCTGCTCCATCCTCCCATCACTAATGCCATCCAATGAAGTGCAATCAAAAGCATAAATTTATGCGAATTTCTTTAATCGTTTTCATCGTTTCGCTATTTGCATATGGTGTCAGGGCCGAAGACAGTAACGAGGAAGAGACCGTAATCGAAGGTATGTGCTGTACCGTAGAAACACATTTGTTTTCCACCTGTCGCGGCCGATACATCGTCTGCCTACATCGTTCACCCAAAGCAGCAATTGAGCCGGTGCTAACTTTGCTTAACAACGATTGCATTTTCTTGCAGATTTCTTTATCTGCCGAACCTGTGGAAACGACGTCAGTGTAGCTAACTTGGCATTCGACAGGTATAGTCCACTAGCGCTCAGCGCTACGAACCACACGTTCACCGATACCCGCTCCGTGCTGGTGCAGGAAGTACAAAATCCGCTCGGGATTCGGTTTCATATCTTTCTGGTGAAACAAGCGTCCTGCGCGAAGATCCACCCGGTAAGTGTGCTGCCGTACCAACCAACGCCCCGCGACGATGACGCGCTCGGGTGGCACCCACTCTGACAGCACACAATCGTACCCATTAAATTATCGATCTTTTCCCTCACACCACAGTGGACGTTTAAATCGACCTGGTTCCCTGGGTACGCCTGGAAGGTGTGCGTGTGCCCCAAGTGCCATACGCTGCTCGGGTGGATGTTTGAACCTGTCGAGAGTGCGACCGCTGAGCTGAGTTTTCCTTCGAACGCCGGTTTCTACGCCCTTATCTTCCAGAACATCATCACGGAAGGATGTAAGTGCTGCACTAGCAACGCCATTCCATTGTGCAAACTGTGTGCATCGTTCCTAATTCGATTACCTCCGATCGATACGTTCTTACTTGCAGACGTGAACTCTCTGCTTATGAAAGAAAAAGCCCTCCGGGACAACTGACGCACTACGACACCGTAAAGAAAGAAAAACCGATACCCGTCGCTACAAAATGGTTGACCCGAAGAGACACATCAACGTCCTGTCACCGGAAGAGCAGGCCTTCCTCGAGGAGTGCGAGGGTGCATTTGCCAACCGCTTCACGGATCTGGACGACGAATTTATGGCCCACTGTCAGCGCCCATCGAAACCTCCGCCGGTAGTGCATCCGTGGAATAGCCGGCGTGGTGGCGGTGGTGGCTGGCGAGGCGGTGATCGACGCTTTCACGACAGGGGTGGCAGAGGGGGTGGTCGTGGCCATTACCGTGGGCGTGATGACTACAAACCGTACAACCGAAATAATTACCAATCCGGCCGCGGCGATCACTACCGGATGGGTCGAGAGCGTGATGCAGCACCACGTTCTGACTATACCCCGTACTCACGTTCCGGAGATCGTCCTCACGAGCAGGAACCGAGACGTTGAAGCAAGGGAATGAAAAGTGAAACTATTTGCAAGACAGAGGGACGGTGGCTGCCACTTTGCTGAACAAGCGATCGGTTCCTGTGCTGGAGGCGAAGGTGAGATTCGTTTTTCTTCATTTGTAACACGGGTGCCAGTGTTTGAATGTGCAGATTCTTTACGAATTGTAAATAAATATCTGTAAATAAAGACTGAATCGAACACATTTTCGGTGCGACGTACGGTACTGGGCTAACAACGCTAGATTTCACCAACAAACGGGTCTGGAAAGAAATGGTTCTAGAAAACTGGTATAGTGCTATTTTGTTGTGCTAATCCCTCACATACGTGACACTGTGAGTGAAAGTCACTTGACCCCAATTAAGAAAAATGGATTCAACACAGTATTTTGTTACTTAAAGTATTTTTTTCCGTTGTTGTTGCTATAATTAATTGAAGTCGGACAGAGAAAGAGAATGACATACAATTTTTAAAGAAAGCTGAACTGAATTGGAAGCCTCTATTAGTATCTGATCTACTCGGAACGACATTTCTCGCGTATTTCGGTGTGCGATCGTCTGTCGGACTATTGTTTTGGCGATAGAATACCCTCCGCGTTCACACAGTTGTCACCGTTCTAGAGAGTGAGAGAGAGAGAGCGTTTCTTCGCTGTGTTGTATTTTTGAAATAAACTACATACCTCCACTTGCACAAACCGTGCCTATTATGCCCAGCTGCCGGAGCGCGCGATCGTATCCGTGATGTGAACCAACACGTGCGCACCGTGTTTTTTTGGCGAGAGGCTCCGCCACCACAGTTCGCGCTCTCACGAACACTTTACCCGCTGCTCACGGGGCCGAGGGGATGGGGGCACACACGCACGGGCGGCTCCTGTTCTTTTTCTCGTGAAACGAATTCGATCAATCGGCAGTCAGTAAGTGAGCGTGCGTGCCGCTGTCAGCCGTGGGTACCGAGAACAAACGCCCGTACGTAGGACGTTGGCCGTTCCGGGCAGACCGTACGAGAAAATTCGGCAGAAATAAACTAATCCACCATTATTCCCAGGTGTGTGCGAACGTTTCATTGATAGTGGTGTAACAGAGCGAGCGTTGTGTCGTCTGTACTATCATCCTCCAGTGCCTACTACTACGAAGTGTGCGCAGGAAGCGCAGGCATGAATCGCGCGCTAGTGTGACGGGCGGCCCGGAAAACTTATGCATATGCAACATGGTGCTAAACAGTCATTTGCATAGATTTATGTGCCGTTGCTGAGTGTGCACTGCAGTGTGTTTGTGTGTATGATTGCGTACGTGTGTGTTCGTGTGTTGTCCGTACACGCACACCCTGTCGCGCTGCTAGTGAACGGATGCGCGCCCTCTGCGCGCATGCTCGAACGGGTTTCACGACGATCTGTCAGTTAAGTCACGGGAATATGAGGATCTCCGACTTCCGACTGGAGTTCTCTGGGTGGTGTACAGCGCTGCGAGCATAATATTTTCCGGAGCCCGCAAAAGCAGAGCCGTTTGCGTTCGCGCGTGAATGTGAGTGTTCTCGGTGCAGGAAGAGAAACGTGCTGCCCTGCTGACGGGGTGTGTGTTGGGCGATTTTCAGTTTTTCGTCGTTGGACGATCGCCCAGCAGCGGCTGCGGCTGTACCTGCACAAATAGTGAAAAATTGGTGAAAATGGTTCACACAAATACATACAACCGTGCAGGTTCTGAACTACCACCCTGTTAGCGGTCGTGTCACAGAGAGTGAGAGAGACACGGGGAGCGGACGCGGCGGGCAAGACGGGCGGCAGTGAAAAAGAAACGGACGGTACGTTTGGATACCGCAGAACGAATCGGTTGTACCGTGTCGTTCAGTGACAGCAGTTTTATTCATCGATCGGCCGGGTCGTTGTGAAAAAAGGCAATTTACCAACAACGCCGCGCCAGTGTTCGCACGTTTGAAGTGTTAGCGGTAGCAATGGCGGACTGTTAACTTAATAGAATAATAAAATCGAAACAATAGCCAATCCCGCCGCCCCCTCCGTCAATGCCGTCTCCAACTCGGGGTCATCGGATTGAGTGCATGTGTACATGTGCGCGCATAACCTCTTGGCATGTTGGCTGCGATCGGGGCCTCAACCGTACACGGAATAGCACGATAATGAAATGTGCCGAACGAAGCGGCCTTTTCATTTGCATCCGCTTATTAGCCCGTACCTAGGTCAGAGGTTAAATCGTGAAGAAGTTAAAGTTCGCTAGTTCGATGGTGGATGATAGAAAACTGCCTACTGTGTTTGCAAAAAGGGTGGATCGGAGTGGAACGGATCATTAATCATCTGCAAAACGCGCGATCGGAAAGCATCACCAGCACTTAGATGACTGTTCCCATAGTGTAGAAAAGGACGATCGTGCAATTGCGACATGGCAAAATGTATCAAATGCATCACCGCCGCCTGAGTGCAAAGTGACGAATGGAGCGGCAAGTGTTTCGGCCATCTTTGTGATGCCGCATCGGAAAAGTTATCAATCGCATCGAGGTTGTTTTTTTTATTCGTTCGTGATAATATTCGTGGAAAGCGGGAGGCGCCAATATTGAGGGGCACCTTCAACGCTTTCCCCACGGACGTGCTTCGCAGAAGTGATGACTGATTTAGCGGCAAACGCCTGTTTTGACGCATTATCGGTGCTGAACAATGTACAGATCGTTGAGAATGGTAAGTGTTGTTTGTTTTCCTGCGTAAAGCAGTTTAGATTTATGGTGCACGCCAAAATGAGATTCTTTTGCTATTTTTGTTTACTTGATATGTTATTATTTTAGGTATAATTTATGTCTGCGAAGTAAACTTATTGCTAACCCGGTTAGTGCTCCGTCACTGTCCCATAAGCTCGAAGGACAGATTTTACCCTTTGTTGATCAGCATTCCGTCTACGTCATTAACGTGAAGAGCAGTAGGACTAGAGATGAGAATAACAACTCCCTTCAGGGAGTTAACTTACTCTTACTCACACTTTTGGGATTCGGATTGGATCACCCGAATTTCGGATCCCTACGACTACTTGAAACTCGTTCGTGAACGAGTGAACTAGTAAGATTAAAACGACTCACTCTCAATCCCACGCGTTTCGGATTCGGGGATTCGGATCCCTGGTGCGGCTGGTAACTCACTCCTGAGTGAGTTAGATTATAACGACTCCCAAAAGAGTCATTAAAATGATATATGAACTGTTGACCCGTTCGTTTCATTACAAAGATTTAATTCACTCACTCACTCTTATTTAGTACGCACATCTCTAACCTGAACTAAAGCACAATAATGTCCCTGTGTGCAACATTTTACTAGCTTGATATTTTACCTATACACAGTACACAGTGTTAACGAGATAAGCTCTATATGAGATTATTAAGCTCAGTACAACACTAATTCGAGTTACATGGATGCCTTTGCATCGCATTAACCGTGTTTACTTGGGAGCAGACTGTATTTTAATACTTCAGATGGTTGATCATACGAAGATTCCAATAACGAGTGAGTACACTATAACATGATGTAATTAGGCAACTCATTATTCGGATGAGGTGTTGTTCTTTTATCTGCTTCTAATTACACATCTTAAAACATCGCTTTTTAAACTTGTAGTAATTGCCGCAGTTAACAGACTAGAACTAGAGTTTAATCTATAGAGCGCAGCCAATTTTTGAAGCTAACTTTAAAAAATATAGTATGAACCAAAGAGCCATATAAATTTTAAATGACTGTAAAATGTGTTAAAAATATTACTTCATACGGCTGTAAAATCCAGCAAGCCAGCAGTTAGGGTGTAAAATATGTGTATTTTTCACTTTGCTACTAAGGCAGGGCTCTATGAGCCGTCGAACAAGACATTGAACAAAACAAACACGGATCAAATCCAAGTAATCATATGGAGGTGCTCCGTCAGACAGCATCAGACATGCCAGACAAACAAGACATCGAACGAGACAGTTTGGTTTTGTCTGACTTGTCTGATACCCATCCTGAAACTGTTTACACCTTGCGGTTTCATCCTGTTAATTGTCAGTAGGCGGATATTGGTAGCCGTTTGTGTGTTCGTATGTTTACGTTGGTAAAAATTTGATAATTCATACGACAGTGTCGAGTTTGTAGTGTTTGTCTGACGCTTCATAGAGCCCTTCCTAAATCTTTCAGTTGGAAAATAAACATCTCTTCTAATATAAAGAACAAGATTATCTATCTCTCCTATTCCATTATATTATATTGCTATCGTGTAAACTGTATGCAAACTTTGAACCGTCGTAGCTTTCGTAGGCTTTTATCAGTTGAATAGGTCAGGTCAGTAATTGTGAAATCGTTGATCCTTTTAAAAAACGTATTTTATATTGTAATTAGAATTCTATTTTGTTTTGTACAGAGATTGAACTGGAACACATGAATTGTTTGAATGAACTGAATTGACAGGATATTAACAATTTGATAAACAACTTAAATGATTCTGCTTTCGTTTATACTAGAAGAATACGATCATAGTTTCTTTTTTAAATTTAATTTCAACTGTCTCCTGTCCTGTCCCCCGAAAGGTTTTCTGCTGTACGCAGACGATCTTAAAAGCTTTCTTCATGTTTCCTCTCATGTCGATTGAGCTTCTTTCCAAAATGTCCTCAACTCCTTTTCCGTTTGATGTCAATCGAGCGGCCACCTTTTGTGCCCCCCAAAGTGTTCAATCATCTCGTTTGGACGATCGAGAAACAATATCCTATGGGGCTATTACTTAGTATATTACCGTATTTTTCCGTGTATAAGAGACCCTTTTTTGCCATTTTTTTTTTGCTTGAAAAATCAAGGGTCTCTTATATATGGGAGGAACACTTTTACAGGGTTTCCCGGTCTAAATCCCAAATTCAAAATTCAAATTCAAGTGGCACAGAGGACAATGTTATTTTTGAACAGAGTGACTCATCTGACGATGATGAAGAAGAACTGACTACTAATGCTGCTAGTGATGAAGAATTTAATGATTTTTACAACGAATAAAGAATTCATTACTAAAAACTTTTTTCCAACATTTTTGCATGAAAATTGAAGGGGTCTCTTATACACGGAAAAATACGGTAACTATTATAAAGGATCTTGGCGTGCTGCTGGATTCGGATTTTATAGTATATATGAAATATGAAGTACATCATTACTGCTTATTACAGGATTGATAATGTTTTTTCCTCTCTCTTTTGAAACTTATCAAATTTATTATTTAATATGTTAGTTTGTTCGTTTTTTTTAATGGCTCTTTTTATTCTGGGCGAATGTAGGATAAGAATGCCAATTGAGATATTGGGAAATACCAGATGCATGCATATCGTATGGCCTTTGTCATCCAGCGACTCAACGGAACAGTATTGTTGAATAAAACCTACGAATACAACAACAATATACGGAGAAATTTATTACATACAGATTGGCCCGTTACCCTCTTTATGTTTTGTTATTAAAATGTTTGGCTATAATTTTCGTTGGCAATTTTTATTATTCTCAACCGTATATATCAAATATTGATGTATCCGTCAGAAGCTGTACCATGTATTTATTTGGATTTGGACCAATTAGTAAACGTATATATTTACATACTTACCGGAGCGGTTTCTATCTCCCACAACAAGTGAAATCATAAGGGTAGTGATAAGCATTTGAAAAGCTGTGAGGTCGCAAGCGCGGGTCGTTATGCCAACCAAAACGAGAAGGTCATTTTATTGCACCACAATACAGCTGATTTTTGGTTTACCCATTTACAAAACCTCCGTAATATTATGAAGCAAAGTACCAATAATCTAGCTGACTTCTTATGACTTTCGTCCCTAATCGCAACTGCAACTAAACAGATCTTTCCGAAGGAAATCGAACGAACAACGCCTGCTGTGCTTGCCGCACAGCCTACGTTTGATGAGTCAGTAAACGAAATGGGCAACAAAACCAGCAAAAACAAGTTGCACGATTATGATCTATTTGTTCTATTTGTTGTTAAAACCGTACGTTATTGGTGCTGGATGGCACATAAAAAACATCTGCCTCACATTATTTCATCTCGTGCGCGCGCGGAACACGGGAGAGATGTATGTGTTCCTAAACGCGTTTGCTTGCTTGTATTTCCCCCAATTCGTTTAGAGCTATTAACGCGCCCCGAATACACACATCGTTAACCGCGAGAAAGTGATACTGCATATGTGTGTATGCGTGTGTGGTTGTATGCGTGAACAGATTAATGTTCTGCTTTTCATTCTTCTTCGTGCTACTACTTAATCGTTCCACTGTTTTTTTTATACACACGGTGGTGGTTGGAAATGAATGGTGTTTTTTTGGTCTTCGTGTGCTCAAAATTTTCCCCCAGTGCGTTGCGCAGCGGGCGAAAATCTCACCAACATTGTCAAGGAGAAGGAGATGTTTTCCTTCCCTGCGGAAAACCCTTCTTCACGCGATAGTAGAGTGCGCGTGTTGGCAGGCAGCCGCGTGCGCATGGTTTGGGCGAACGAGGTGGTAAATAAGCCGCAATGTTTAGACAAATGAAGTTTGTTTATTTGGGATGTTTTCTATTTTTTGCTCTTTGTTTCGTACCTGTACATTTGGGAACGTTAGCGTACTTCACTGACACACCTGTGTAGAATAGAAAGGAATAGGTTTTTTTTGTTGTAGCAAAAAAAACAGTAGCAAAATTTAAACACCGAAATTCTTAACAAAATATAAACAAAAATCAATCCAATTGCAATATAATCTTTGCAGCACTCTTAATAGATGTATTAAATGAACAACCCCCCCCCCCCTTCTCCTACCGCCCACCACCCGACACATAATCAAAGGTTCATGTTGCGTGTATGTGTGTGTGTGGGGGGGAATGTAATTAATTGGCCCTCGCACACAAACGTGTGCATACCGTGTGTCGGTTAGGCCAGGCATGTGAGTCAAATAGGCAACGTTCCATCCTTCCCATCCCCCAGTGGATTCTGCCATTCTCCCCCACCCCTCCATCCCCCCACACATACGTCTGAGTAATACCATAACCGCGGTGAATGGGAATATACGCGCACGTGTGCGCGTGTGTGTGCGTGAGTACTATCGTGATCGCGAACGCAAATATTCACAATCACGTTTTCACGCTATCCGCTCTCATCCGCCTGGTACGTTGCGAGTTGCGATGTGATGAGAGAAAATAGAGCACAAGAGAGCTAGAGAGAGAGAGAGCCCTAGAAAAAAATTGACAGTATTTCCGTAGTACACCAGCATCTCTGAAGGTGTATGCGGCGATCCTCATCTCGCGCCGTGATCATCATCATCGTGTGTTGTGGTGTCCCGTGTGGTGTTGATTGAAAGGGGGCCCCTAGGCGGCGCCAGACTAGTTAGCTAGTTGCTCTTAGTGTAGTCGTAGTCGCTGGCTGGCCTAGTAGTGTGTGGGCCCTGCTGGTGCGTTCCACGCTGCTGGTGTGCTCAGCTCAGCTCTTATCCTTGAATTGGCCTGGAAACGACCGGAGAGACACCCGACGTCGGTTCACTCTCCCGGTGGTCCGGCCGTTCGTCGCGCCTGGCCTGTCATTTCGAAACTGTGAACTGATTCAGAGACATCAGACGTTTTCTCATTCATTCCGTTTTCCGCTGCGTTCTGTTTCGTTTCATCCTGGTGCGTATACATGAAACGTGGACTTCCGGTGTCGTTCGCACCACCAACCTGTGCACCTGCTGCTCCACTGGAACCGTGGACACATACACACTCATGGATTGTCTGCTGATTCCCGCCTGCTGCGATTGATCCTGCTGCTGCTGCGGCTGCTACTGCTACGCCACGACGTTTAAACGCAACACACACATCTGGTTGCAACCCTCCGCACGATGATCCTAGTGTGCAGCATCTGCGGGGCATCCCATTACACCCAAAACTGTCCAGAGTACGCCAAAGGAGATCATGTAAGTAAGCCCACCAGTGTCTGCCAGTCTTGTTAAAAGCATGCCAAACGGTTTTTTTTATTACAGAGTGAACTCAAATAGAGAGTAGTAGTAGGCGCTGTCATACGGGTAGACATTAAGATGTTTTTCTTCTGGAAAAACAATCGACTGTGCACGATCTCTAAATAGCACAGTGAGTGATAAATCGAATAGTGCCGCAGGGTAGAACGAGCAAAAAGAACCTCTTACTTCATTGACTGTCACCGTCCGACCATTCTTGAAACGTTCGGCCACGCGGTTAGCGAACAGGACAAGTGAAATGCATTCCTTTTATGGAAGAAAAGTCTCGAATCTCGATCTCACCAACCCCAGTCGGCGCTCGTACGCGCGTATGTGTGTCGCTGACAGTCGGTCCGCTCTTCTTCTGGTGGTGTTTTGTAAGCTCGCGAATGTGTGTGCGCTGCATGCGTGTGTGCACACTTCCGTCCCGTGTGTTTCGCGTAGGGCCACCCCACTCTTCAGATCCTCCCTTCACGCCGGAACCATGCTGGAAAAGGTTTGGATCTACTGGAGTTGAGGAACATCCGATGGATGGAGCGGAAACGAGACCCCGGGGAAAACGAGACTGCTACACTTTCTCCGATTAAATTATATAATTTACGCATTTTATAATGTCCATGACAAACACACACATGTGCGCAATCCGGTCCCAGTTTCGGTACCCGTCTGCGCAGTCCGCTCTCGGCATCCGTCCGTCCGTCCGTTCGCCCGTCGTCCATGCAGCGTTAGACGGATAGGATCGTGTAGGGCCCGCGCCGTGTTGGAGGTAGGGACTCTCCCAGACCACTAGTTGGATGGTGGTCAGGAACACACGCACCACGGCATGATCATCTCCTCACCGAGAGGGTGGGGAGGAGGGGGTGGATTCCGTGGGGAGGAGAAAAAAAGACAATATTTTTATCCTCGATAGCAACACGAAAATCTTGCACCACTACATCGAAAAAAGGGCACGGGAAAAGCTGCCATTCGAGTGTGCGCGTGTGTGTGTGTGTGAAGTAACAAGAAAACCCACACTCATGTATTGGTGGAAAACTGATCGTCAGAGAGAGATATAGAGAGAGAGAGAAAGAGAGAGAGAGCGAGAGAGAGAGAGAGAGAAAGTGAGCGAGAGAATATATAGAGTAGGGGAACGTCTGTGCCAGAGAATGGCAGAGAACGTGCGGAAAATCACGAGCAAACAGGAGAGAGTCCTAGAGAGTGTGGGAAAACTTTATGGAAAACACGACCGTTTCGTTTCCACCGAGAGATGATGACGACGACCACTTTGCAAATGGTCGGATCGGAACATGTCCCGCGTGGGCGGCCGTGCAGAGGAGGGATCATGAAGCGTGCAGAGCGTTTTTTTATGTGTGTTTTGGTACGGTACATTTTCCACCTCCATTCCACACCGATATACCCGTATGGTACGTAGCGATAAGTTTTTCCAACGTTTCGAAATAGCGTTCTATCTCTCTCTCACGCACTCCCTTTTGCTGTCTTCAATTTCGATCTGGATGGAAAATTGGTGTCATCCGTGCCTGGAACCAACCCCGCCGTGAAGCTGCACGAATACACGGGAAAGCTTGCAGCTGTTGTTATGCTGCAAGAGTATCTTTTTCTCCCTTCCAGCAGCATCGAAAGGAAATGAACGTAGAGTACATGCAAGTCCGATGCTCGTTTATGCAGGCGAGCAACGCATATCAGCGTGCGCAAAGTAATCAATTTTGTTTTTCTTTCTACTTCTTTCTGTCTTCCCCATCGCACCCATCGCACTTCCAGGTTAAGGATAAGCCCGCGCTTAACCTTTCAAGGTCGTCGGTCCCGAACGGCCTGCTGATAATGGACACACACGAGGGCAGCTGTGTCGTCACGTCGCAAAAGTTTGCCAAGGGAACGCGTTTCGGGCCGCTGCTCGCCCAGAAGTCCTACGTGCCGATCAAGCATATCCCATTTCCGCTCGTACTTTTCGCCGGGCCGTACTACAGCCACCACCAGCATCAGCAGCAGCAACAGGACGAGTACAGCAGTGATCTGCAGGCGCTGCTCAACAGTACGCGCAACGTGTACCTCGACACGCGGAACGAGTCCAAGTGCAACTGGATGATCCACGTCAACCTGGCACGGTTTTCCAACGAGCAGAATCTTATATGCTATCAGGTGAGACTCGCCGAAGCGCTTGTTTATGCTCATTCGCATAAGGTCTATGAATCTCATGGACGGTCTTGCTTGGAACGTTATCACACAAATTCGTAATGCTGATTACTATCGTGTGCGTGTGTGTGTGTGGTGGGGGTTTAACTTTTCTTGCATTCTCTTCCACCGTTCCACCTTATCGTAAGTACGCGATCGGGAATGGAGTAAGCGAAATGTACCAAACAATTGTAATTAATGCTTCCTTATCTTGCAAACAGCCATTTAAAGACAGATTAGCCTGGGGAGAGCGTTACTTTAAGCTCGGCCAACCTAATCGCTTCATGTGTTGCTTTGGACGGTAGCCTAGCTAAATTGAGCTCTGTAATACCATTTTTGAAGAATTATTTGGTTAAAGGTGGATTAAAAACTTTATTAAACATAATTTAGATCCTTGCTATTGGATCTTCTACAATTTAACGACTGTTTCTTGTAAAGCTGTGGGATAAGTATCATGATCATGAGTATCATGAAGGTCATATAAGTAGTTTTTTTTTCGAAGATTTTTGCGATGAAGAATATGCTTTAAACGTTCGATCAAATGTTCGAAGGTCAAGGCTAAACTAAAAGTAAATATAAGACCTCGAATGTATGGCATGACGCCGGATACAATAATACAAACAGAGTTGTACTCCACATTTGATGCACGATAGAGTTGAAAGGTTACAATGGCTGCACGGTCTAATGCTTATAATCTTTTCAGAACTTTTATTGTTCAGTTTTTTTGAAGTCTACTCGCATATGCATCTACTTGCATATACGCTGTGTGCTTCAGAAAATCTTTTTATTTTTATGTTACAAGGATGTTGCTTGAAAAGAAATCTTCTTGTGCATCGTAATGCTGTCATTCAGTACATTTCTGATCTTCCCTTTCTCAATTCTTACAGGAAAATGACGAAATCTATTACACCGCAATAAAGGACATTGAGTTGGGCGACATTCTTCGAGTGTGGTACTCCCGCAACTACGCCGCCAAGATCGGTGCCTCAATGTTGGAACCCAGCCCATACGATATCTGCACAAACATACTGCGCTCGGTCAGCATGGACTACGGGTTCGAGCTGGAGAAGCACGAAAGCGGTGCATTCGTAATGGACGAGCTGTACAATAGTCAAACTGCTGGAACAGTTGGAAGCGTTACTGCTGGCGGTGGACGCAATCTCGCATTACACAGTGACACCGTCAATGGTGGTAGTAGTAGTGGCATAAGCTCCACTATGCTTGGAAACGGCAGTCCTTGCACGTCCGCCACCACCACTACTAATATGATGCTTTCATCATCGTCCTTTGATGAGCAAACGTTACTCCACGGTCTGGGAAATAGCAGCAGTGCCAGCGATACGATCGACATCGACAGTAATAATAACAGCAGTAGCTTTTGCATGGACACCAGCGACCACCTTGCTGGTGCGATCGTCAAGGGCAGCATTGGTTCGCCCATGTCCGCAGCGATGACGTACGACACCGTGTCTCTACCGCTGATCGACAGTCTGATGAAGACGACATCTCCAAAATACTCCACCTCTGCCTCGCAGCAGCACATCTTCGACATGGATTTGCTAGAGACCGGGATGTCGGCGCATGTGCACGATTTGGTGGACGATTACTTCAATCCACCCACGCTCATGCATTCTAGTCACCACCATGACCAGTTCCTGGAGTTTCACAACGGTCATCAACATCAGCATAATACACTGCACTTGCAGCAGCAGCAGCAGCAGCAGCAGCAGCAGCAGCACGGAGAAATGATCTCTACGCTGCACACGAGCGCACCACACGAGTTACGTCTTCCTCGACACGTCTACTCTACGGAACAAGTTCTTTCGCCAGTGCAAACTCAACATCAGCATCTCCATCATCAGCAGGTGGGACCGACTACAATCATGACAGAGTTTCATTGTCTACCGAACGATACGCTCAGTCCTGCGGACCTTATCAACATTTCTCTCGGTGCCAGTGACGTAAACATATCGTTCGACACGGATTTCGTCGAAACGGGAGCGGCCGTTGTGGATATAATTAACGACGGCGGCGGTGGCCATCATTTGCTGAGCTACGAAGCAGCAGGCACGGATGACGTGGACGGTGCATTCACTGATGGCACCAATGGTTTCGATCTGCTGACTTCGGTGCATCATCCCACAAACGAAATCGACTGTCAGTCGGAAAAACTACACAGCCGCTTTTCTTCCTCGTCGGATTCGCTCATCACACTGCACGACACAACCGGTCTCGGTGGGTCGGCCCCGACACCGACGCCACCCTCGCTGGCCATGCTGGCAGTGGGTCCAAACAACATCGGCGGAGGCGGCGGCGGCAGTCTGGGGGAGGTGGATACGGACAAAAAGTACGTCTGCGAGGTGTGCCTGCGCAAGTACATGACTAAATCAAACCTCGACAAGCACGTGCGCAAACACAATCTCTACCTATGCGTGTTCTGCATGAAGCTGTTCCAGCAGGCGGACGAGCTGAAGGAGCACGAGTGTAGCGAGCGCAAGTCCAAAACGGCCTACCTGCACTGTCCAAAGTGTTTGAAGGTGCTGTCGAACTCTTGGTCACTGCAACGGCACATGAAGATACACAAAGATCTCACGCCGGATGAAACGAGCATCATTGTGGAGGTGGTGGACCGGGACGGATTGAAGGTGGTGTCGTCCACCGCTTCTTTTGAAGATCTGTCCAGCTCCACCCCTATCGAGGATTTGAAACCGAGTATCGAATCACTCGAAGGAGCGGCTGCAGCTGCTGCTGCTGCAACCATGTCCAGCCTGCTAGCGACGACATCATCAACGATGATACACACGCCGAGTGACACCAAGAACGGCATTCTTGATGTCGAGATGTCCGCACACACTCTACAAGCTGCTGCTCCTCCTTCTCCTGCCATTCCGCTGCTGACGGAGTCGGAAATAAAGAAAGAACCCACCGGTGGTACAGCGGGTTCAACACCCGGATCGCCAGCGACAACGCCTTCCGGTAGTTTGCCCGCGCTCACAACCATCATCCCGATAACGAACATGAGCTCCAGTCAGGATATGATCACGAACGTACAGGCCCCGAACGGGAAGCAGCTCTACAAGTGTATCGTCTGTTCGAAGCTGTTTAAGAATCCGAACGCGCTCGAAAAGCATCTGCGAAAAGTGCACACTGTCTACACGGTGTCGAACGACTACAAATCGGAGAAGAAGGTACTGAGCCAGCTGAACCAGAAGAAAACGTCACCGATCAAGCCGGCCATTGCGAAGGCGCTCGCTACCAAGTTGTCGCAGAAAAGCAAGAAACAGGAGGAAATGGCCGCTGCGGCGGCGGCGGCGGCGGCTGCAGCAGCGGCAGCCGGCGGTACACCTGCATCAGCTACGACTTCGGTAGATCTATCAGCAGATGACGGCGTTGTAAGATTTACTGCTGCAGTGCTTAAACCTGCAGCATCACAAGTAGCTTTGACAGTCGCATCACCGGCAAGCGTGGCCCCAACTGAGTCAGGCTCCCTTGGTAGCGGCCAACCACGGACTCACAGTAAAAAGAAGCTAACCCCCGGTTGTGCCAACGATGGTAACAGCTCCGTTCCTATTTCCGGTGCACAAATTGTGGGCATCAACAGTACGATTACGAGCGTTCGGATCACAGATCCACACACTAATTCCATCGCGACTTGCAGTGCCGCAGGGCCCGATACAGTCACACCAGCGGCATCAAGCTCCTCTTCTTCCTCCCCCGCCACCTCGTCCGTCAGCAAAGGACATAGCATCATCATTATTTCTAATGTGGAACTGACCAAAAACAATCTGATCGATACTAGTCAACTGTTTCTCAATCAGGGTGGCGGTGGCGCACACGGCACCGCCGCACCCGCTAGCGGTAGTGGTGGCCTAAACGCTTTAGGAAACAAAATCGACCTGAAAGTATTAAATGCGACGGAGAAGCTACCGAAACTGGTACCAATATCCAGCCATCACCATCATCATCAGCAACAGCAGCAGCAGCAGCATCATCAACAATATCATACCCAGCTTATACATCATCACCAACAGCAGCAGCAGAATATTGTTGGTGCGACTGGTATAACCGGTACAGCTACACTACAGCTCGCCGGTGCTACCATTATGGTTCCGTCTTCGGGTATGACACCCGCAGCTGTTGGTTATAAACAAAATTCCATGAGAAGTAGCGTATCTAGTGAAGCTGGTAGTTTTCACGATGCAAATCATTACAAGAATAGTGGCATCGGGCAAGATTCGGCTTTGCTAGGACTTACGACAAGCGCCACGGCAACAACTACAGACCCGAACAGACCAGCAGATAACAATGATTTGACGATCGACATAAGCATCGACGATAAAACGAACCATGTTGAGAAAAACAATGTGTGTTCAAACTTGGAGGATTTATCGGTAAGTTACATACATGCATACGTGATCGCTTACCATTCGCGAAGCTGCTAACAACAACTACTCTTTTCGTGAAAACAAGGTTTGAAATGCGCTTCAGCTAACCATTGCTTTACTAACAGTTAATTTTCTATTGCCTTTTCTCGATAAACGCGCACGTGATTACGATCGCAACTGGCTTAACGTTACATGTTGCTTCTGACCTACCTGCCCTGCCTGCCTGCGTACTGCAATACATAAACGGGTATGATGATGTTGCATAGGACGATCGCGAGTGCGCTTTGACACCTGATGAGTCTGGTAGTGCGCATTCGTCGCAAACATTTCCTTGTGAAGAATGTGATCGTGTATTTTCCAAGGTAAACAAAAATTTCTCCTCTTGGCTTCACTAGTCGTCATTGGATAAACTTCAAGCTAATATAAGACTGTACATTACCACTAAGTTTCGAAACGTCATCTTGTTTTGTGACAATTTGAAAAACTCACAAAATAATCTGCTCTGGTCCTGTTAGTGTTAAAGTCCATTTAGTGAGCGAATGTTGGTGAACGTGTGTTTTTACATAAATTCATGAAACAGATTAGATTGAACAGACTTTTCAACGTTCCTCGCACTTAAACTGATTCCACGAATCATGGTAAATTATTTTTTAAACAATTTCAACAAAACTTCGATCTCTTTCTTTCACAAATGAACGATCACTTTCTTTCAATTGCTTCAATATCTTTCATACACTTTCATGATATGCTTTCAGCAAACTTTTTTTTGCTCTCGGTTTAGCTGAAATTGCAGATTGCATCTTGTATTTAAATAATTATCAAAAATCGATATTTAAAAAGTAATATTTGTTCCCAATTATCAAACGAACTCAAAAATGATCCTGTCTTATCCCTGAGATGTACTAATTTTATTTAAGAAAATTTATTCAGATTGAAAAAGGATTACAAACCCATTTGAACTGCATTTTAATGTTTATATATGTTTAGTGAAAAATTATCAAGTGACTACATCTGTCTGGAAATCTGAAATATCTTGTGCGCTGAAATGCACATATACTGATATAAAAACAGGTTATTTTCAACAAATTAGAAGAATCTATACAATTGCTGACTGATTATAATGAAATTAAATTTAAATGTTGAGAACAATTTCTGATGGAATCGTAACCAGAAAAAAAACATAAATAAAATTCTAGAAAAAAACTGTCTGACCAACGAGAGGAAGGTGTACCAATTTTGGACAGTAACTTCCCTATTACAACATAATGTTTAGTCATATTTCAAGACCGTATATGTACTTTTTATTTATTCTTTTTGTTTGTATTCTCCTCCATTTATTTAACGTTTCTTAATCTACCTTCCCAGAACTATCAGCTAAAGCGGCATATGGAAATACACGACAGCGTATACTACACGTGTCCATTCTGTGATCGCGGCCCACTAAAGGCAAAAGCGTCTCTTCGTAAGCATCTATACAATGCACACGCGGATCGGGCCCCGCCAAAAGAGGAGATGAATAAATTCATCACCACCCTCGTGGTGACGGACGAAAAAGTACTCCGTGAGCTTGCCATAAAGAATGAACGCAAAATTCGCAACAAGAGTGCCAAAATGCAAGCGAAACTGATACAACAACAGCATGCCCAGCAGCAGCTGCCGCAGCAGCAGCAGCAACATCAGCAACAGACCGAGCACATTATCGGCACAGTCGACATCTCATCGCCTGGTGACAATTTCGCATGCCCGTCACCGGAACCCGTTCGGCTAGCTGGCAGCGGTGATATGATCATGTACGAAAACGAGCTCTCGGAATCTGTTTTAAGTGAACAGGTCGAAGATATGCTCTCCTTCAAAGCCATCTTCCCAACGGGCACAGAAAGCATCGGTGATTCATCGATGGATCAGATGGATCAGATGGTGCTGGACAATTGCGATCAAAGCAGCACATGCAGCAGCAGTAACGCTACCGCCCTGGTGAACGGTGTTGCTATGGGTGTGCAGAATCACGAGGAAAAGAAACGAAAAGCAGGCACTGACGTGCGCGACCTGCACCGACTTCAGCAGCACGCTCAAATACAGTCTTCCTCCTCGCATCGGACGCATCTCACTGGAAGTCCTGTCGGTGATGGCAAGCGGATGAAAACGCTCAATTCGGGCGCTGGGACTAGTGCAACCAGTCGTCTGAATCGATTGAACAACAGCACCGTCACCGCCAGTCACCACCAGGTTAGAGAAAGCTATGGAGCAGACACATTACTGCGCGAGAACATTCTACTATCGAACAGTCACACCAGCGCTAGTTCCAGCGGATTGGTTCCGTGTTCTAACGGCTCGCCGGCAACGGGTAACGCACTGCGATATCTACGCAAATCTCAATTCTCTGCATCTATTCCGACGATGGATGTTGCAGCTGCTGCGACCTGCTCATCCTCCTCCTCGCACAATCCAACGAACAATGGAGGAGGTCATTATCACCACCAACACCAGCATGGCGGTAGCACCTGCACCAACAACCCGACCAGTGCACTTGACGGAAGCGGGCAGCTCAATCTGGACAGTCTGTTCGGGAACATCTCGATCGACAACTATGAATTCGACGACAACGCCACCATTCAGTCGTTTAGCTTGATCGAGGAAAAGTTTAAAACTTCCTTCGATCAGATCCAAGAGAAGCTGGACGCTGAGCTACCGTTCGACGAAGAGCAGATCAAGTGGCAGAACAACATCATGGCAAACGACTCATCCAACGAAATAGGCGACAAGCTGTTGACCGGGGAAGGGAACATAATGCTTATCTAATTTATGTAAAAAAAAAACCCCGTTGTTTTTGTGTGCGGTTCAGGAAGGAGGGTTCAAAAACGAACGTGCCAAACTATAGTTTTGCTGTATACTTTTGCAGATGTCTTTGCGCACACTTGTTAGGTTGTTACAACATTAACTTCATTATAATTAGTATGGTAATTACTTTATTCCTTCGACGTATTTTCTTTTTGACAAATGTTACATTAACCTTAACGAACGTTTAGCGTGCCGTTACTGTTCCGTGCGCCATTTATCCTATTTATTTGCACTATTTATTACATTTGTTCAATGTTTGAGTACTACTCCAATAATGATTTATTATGTTGTATGTTGTTTGCTTATTTTGCATCATGAAGTCTAGGCGCACAACGTTATATGCATCCAAACACAAATACTGATGTACTTTTATAAAGATCAGAGTAATTGACGATAATTTATATTGCATTACCTTTCGTTTAGAATTCACATCAGCAGCTCAAGATGTGTAAGGGCTCAGTTTATGGCGGAATTATGTATGCTTTAATTAGGTTTTGCCATTTTTGTTTTACACAGTGCGATGATAATGCGTGATCATGATAATGCGAATCTTGTTTCGTTTTCCTACAAAAGTAAAAATCTATCGCGATTGAGAATAGTTAAATACCAGTAGTTGGATCAAAAAGTTTAAGGCGGCTATCATTTAGGTATCGTGTTAACTTTGCGAAAACACAATTATAGCTAACTTGAGTTTACAGCATATCAGAACGGCGGAGAGAAAACTTAAATACTTACGTGCGCGTGTGATTTTATGCCCAGAAGTTTAACAGTTTTTACGTACCCTGAAAGCCTTTTGTATAAAATCGATAGCTTTCAGTAGAGATAAAGAGAAAGAGAGAGAGAGAGAGAGAGAGAGAGAGAGAGAGAGAGAGAGAAACACGCAAACACAAATAGGGCTGACGATGTACCCTAAATTTACTTGCCTTTATAGAATGAAGCATGCTGGTGAATATGAAGGTTAGAAGGTAGCTTAATAATTCAAAAGGCCTTGATGCTTTTGTCACAGGTGTGAACTGAAGAGTGAAATAAGATTATCGTGGAGTAAGAAAGCGGAAACAGTCTCAGCAGAATGGAATTGATTGATTCATATTTATGCACGTTTCACGATCTGCATCGACTTTTCCCCCCATCAAGCGTAACAAATGCAGCAATCATGTGCGCCGCGCAATCACGCAAACTATAAGCTGTTTTGCAGTTGCATCAATCGATAGATTTCTTCATCTTACTGAATGAAGGGAAGGATGGGGACTCGACTGAAACATTAAACATTAAATGAGATGAAACGGACCATAACAATTTATTCTCTAACATAAATAGCTATCATACTAGAACAAAAATACTAGCAACAATTGGGAGGAGTGTAAAAAAACACAAAATCATGAATAATGTTCAATTGCATATTCTATGTTATTTTTTGGTTTCTATTCTTTCGCGCCTCTCGGTTAGGTAGTTCATTAGTAACTTTATTTATTTATGTTTTGTTCGTTTAGTTCCATATTACCACGGTGCCATTAACCAAACTGCCTGCGAATGCGGGGTTTAAAATGAGAAAAACGACATTGCGTATACCACAATTGTGCTGCAACACTAGTTCCCGCCAGTGTCAGAAAATATCATTGAATGAGAAAATTGAAGCCAAAGTTTTCATGTGAACATGAGTTTTTTACCTTAATTTATAAAATATTACAAACGTTTGCTTAATACGAAGTTAATCATGTAAGTGGAGAAATAAATATGCAAAAACGTGCTTTTTCTTTACGAACTTTAAACGTATTCTTCCGTTCTGTTTCATGTTAGTTGGGTAAGAACATTATTTGGAACTGTTTAAGTGAAATACCAATAAACTCTTTAAACACACTCTACCTCATCTTTCTTGACTCGCTCCCTGTATGGCAATCAATCACTCTTGAGGAACCCCGATTCATCGAAGGGTTTCGGCTTGCTCCACGTGATGTGGCCAGCAACTCCTCTGCTACAATGTTCTTTCTGGTTCGGAACAGAGTGAGACATGGTTAAGCTTTGAATCTAATTTATAAAGCTTAAAATGAAAGAATGTTTTTAAAGATTTTACCCAAATATTTATGATGAGATGCACTACTGAAAGAACTCCAGAAATTCTTAAATATATAGGAAACACACTATTAATAACATACATGATAAAATACGTATTCTAAAACAACACGGAAGCAAGTACGATCTTCTCAAAATCCGATGTTTTTTTTAACAACCGAGATCCATAACGGTAGAAACAATTTCTCACGACAACAACAGGAAAAATGTAACGCAAAATGTAAACAGATAGCACCAGCAAAGTGTATTTTAGGAAAAAAGATATGAGCATATGAAAGCCCTTTAAAATATTTAAAATGTATTAATAACAAATAAAAAAATGCATATGACTGAAAAATAACAAAATAACAAGAACAAACAAGCAGAACATACCGACCTCATCCTAAAGCGGGCTTTACATGTCCGTATAACGACCTGAGATCCAGGTGATACAGCTGTCAAAGCTCTCACTT
>KB672713.1:3157483-3254874 GCA_000349145.1 Anopheles dirus | reverse complement strand
CACCCCGTCGTTTGACGTCTCGCTAGGTGCTCTCGCATCGATCTCAGGTCGTTATACGGACATGTAAAGCCCGCTTAACAAACCACAACAGTGACTAAGAACTCAAGACTTTTACATAAACACGGTGCCAGTGCTCTCTCTTTCACACACAGGCAGTGCGCCTCTGATTATGATTCCGAGGAGGAATCATAGGAGGATACAATCTGTCAAATAAAGTAGAAGAAGAAGAAAAATTTCCGTGTCGATTTATCAGACTCGTATGTTTACTTGCTAGTTTTGGCTAAATTTTTCCTTTGCCCCAAAGAAAAGTTACCAAAACGATCGAATCCTGCTTATAATACTCGTTACGCGGAGTCGTATCACATCGATTGGACTGCCATTGTCTCGAAATGGATTCGCTAGGCACAGAAATTGGACAGAAAATGAGGGTAAGCATAGCAACTCGATTGCAGCTGCGTGTGTGTAAGTACGTCTGCTGAAAATGAATGAAAACGCTACATTTTTCACCTACACTTTCCAGAGTGCCGTCAAGGCAAAGCTCATCGAACTTGGCACCGGATCGGCGAGCGGATACATCGACGACGAGCTGCCAGACTATGTGATGATTATGGTGGCAAACAAACGCTCCCGGCAGCAAATGGTCGACGATCTGTCCCTGTTCCTAGGTGCCCAAACGGAGGTTTTCGTAAACTGGTTGCATCAGGTACTGCAAAAGCTGCAGGAAGTGACTCTGCCAGCATCGGCCGCTGCCAAATCGAAGGAGAGTGCGAAAAAGAAATCTTCAGAGGTGGACGACAAGCGCAAGGATAAGAAACGGAAAGAGAAGAAGACTAAACGACGAGATCGCAGCACCGACGGGGAGGAGGATGCAAACGCGCCCGGTCGGATGAGTGGGTCCGAGGATAACACACCTCCCCGACCAGCCGTGGTACTGCCTGCGGGATCCATCACGGAAGTGTTCGCCAACCAGTACATAGAAAAGGCTAAAAAGTCGCTCGACACAGACGAAGCACCGATTACGAAGAAACCGCTCCCATCGGTACGTTCAGAGTTACGTGAGCAAACGAAGAGTAGAACACCGCCACCACCTCCAGCGTTCGATGTACCTTCTATCGCCGAAATGACCAGTGCCGCCGTCGTTCAGAAGCATCACAAAGAGTTGTGCGAACTGATGGAGATAGAGCAACGAATTAGCGAAGCAAAACGACACCTAAAATCGTTGGGAACGGATATCTCCGATGAGGACGATGAAGATTTGCTGCACCTGAAGGCGAACGAGGATGATCTGCAGCCGGCAGTTCCGTCACGATCTAATCAACCTTCCTCATCCTTGTCGGCAACGCGACAATTGGCCAATAAGCCTTCGGAACTGACCGCCGGAAAGCAAAGGCAACGGATAACGATGGCTTCCGAAGAGCCAGCCAAGCACGCGACAACGGGTAAGAACACCACGGCACAGCCAGCCCCTTCAGCGGATCCCAAACAAACCGCCAAGAAACGTTCTGTGCTAGATCGTCTCGGCACGAAAGGTGCTTCCGCCGAGGGAGATAAAAAATATTCCGAACCGACGCCGGAAGCAACCAAATCCAGCAACACGGTGGTGACTGCGAGCGGTCCCGGTCCGAAAAGCACCATCATTAGCCTGTCCGCACATCGGCGTGAGGAGCGCGAGATTTATGTGCCCCTTTTTCGGCGCAAGGAAGCGTCAGAAGAGCCGCCGCCGCCACAAGCCCGACCTCGCCACGGCGAACCAACCATCGCCGGCCAACGGCCGAACAATCGTCGCGAGCGGGAAAGAAGCCGCGAACGGATGAATCGTGACGGACGATCTCCTCCCGCTCCTCCTAAAATTCGCCTACAGTCCCATACTCGGTTCGCGGAACATTCGGTTCCTCGCGCGGCTCGCTCGCGCGAAAACAATTTCCGTAGCAGTGTGGAAAATCCGCGGCCGGAAAATCCCCCGGTGGCCGCGGGCGTTGAACGGCGATCGCGTGCCCGGGAACGTTCGCGCAGTCGCGAGTGGCCACGCGACATCAAACGGGAACGTTCGGGATCGGCTGGTCGGGGTGTAACAAAGAATGGAACGTCGGGGGAAGCCACGGTACGGTCACGCATCGGTTCGCGCGTGATCGTACTACCGCCGAAGCCGGACTACAACGAGGACGTGGTGGAGGTGCCGGTGGCAAGCGTGATTAAAGTCCAACCGAGGCCCATCCTACCGAAGGCGAAGCAACCGAGCAAAAACTTGCTGCTAAAAGCGATGGCCGAAGCGCAGCGGTCTACGGTGGCGAATCTGAAGAAAACCATCGACAACAGTTTAGCATTAGACGGTGGCCTGCATCGTATCGATATCAAGCGTAAGCTTCTGATCGAGATTCCCGGCGCGGCCCATCCGATGGTGTGTGGTGAGGAGTACGAAGGTGATCGCAACAATGCTCACTACGCTCGGCACCGATTTAACAGTGAGAATCGAGAGGAGGTGGACGAAGAAGCGCTGCAACAGGATGTGGTGGATGATGAAGAGGATCAGGAGGAGCAGGAGGAGGAAGAGGAGGAAGTGCATGAAGTGGACATAGCAAACGAGGTCTTGATGGAGGAATGTGATGTGGATGAAGAATTTAAAGAAATTCTCGACGACGGCTACAACAATAAGACACACACCAAACCACCAGCGCACGGTCGCGAGGAGCATCATCTGGAGATGACAGAAGAGACGGAAGAGGTTGCGTTATCAACGGCAGAACCCGCAGTTGACTCTAAGGACACAAAGTTTGTGGTTACCCTGGACGGTGCATTCAAAGCGTCCGTTGAGCGAGATGGATCGCCAAGTCACACGCCACCGCCACCACCCATCATTTCGGACGTTCTGGCGAAAGCACGCATGTCGGTGAAGGATCGTATCGGCTTCAAGGTGGGTGGTGTCCGTTCCGAGCTACCCCCTAGACCATCCCCCAGTCCCAAGGATTCCAAGGAGATGGAAGAAACGCTCAAAAAACGTAAGGAACGATTTACCGAGCAGCTGGTTGTGGCTGCTGCGGCCACAACCAAACAACCGTTGAAACCATCGTCTCCGACACCAACCCCGGCATCGTCGGGTTCGTCCTCGGCCAACACCAAATCTCAGCGATCAAACTCCTCCCGCTCGACGCACACTTCACACTCGCGCCGCCAGCGCACACCGTCGCTAAGCCCCGAACCGGAGCCACCGAAACCGAGGCATACCCAATCGCCGCCACCCCAATCGCGCGGCTCCAAATCGCGCACCGGCCCGTCACGTAACGTTTCCAGCTCGCCAAGCCAGCTGAACGAGCTGCTGCTCCAGCGAACGAAGGAGCTGATGGACGACAGTGTGTCCTCGTCGCCGATCTACATGTCCAAGTCGGACTACGACAAAATGGAGCCGGCGTCGCGCAAACGCAAGCGTGTCTCGCCGATCCAGTTCGATCTGACCGACGAGGACGAACGGCACGACAGTGACGATGATTATCATCACCATCATCACCACCACTACCGCGATCGTGATCGAGAACGTGATCGTGACCATCGCGAACGGGAGCGAAGGGCTCGCAGCCGCGAGGATCATCACCTGCGACGGAGCCGCTCGCGTGACAGCGAAGAACGGGCCACGACGCGCAAGGAGTCACGACGCGAGTGGGAGCGAGAAGGGGAGTCGCGCCGAGACAGTCGCGAAGCCAGACTAAAGTCACCGGGGAAGAAGATTAAAAAGCTTGAGTCTAGTCGCAAATTCGATGATGTTCCATCACGTGAGTAGCACGGACACTTTTATGGATTCTTTCTTATATATTTTCTTTGTAAGTGTTGAAGAGCGGAGCCCTGTTGCGGGATCAAGCGAAGGTTCGATCGGTAAATACCGGCACTCCGGGTTCGGTTCGGCAAATGTTTCCTGGCACTCCGGGCTCAGGGCTAAATTTACCACACGATCTCGTCATATTTACGCTTCTTTATTTTTACTTCTGGATTCGGAACAAAGTCGACTTGCAGTTTCGGCTTTTATAGTCGATACATTTTGTTTAAAGCCTACTTTTTGTTAGTTGCTCCGCTGTTTTTTTATATGTAGTTGGCGCTGAGTAACAATAAGATTCATATTTTTTACAAAGCTAACAGTGTCTTCTCTTTTTGGTTCTACCACAGCTCTAACACATTGCCGTAGTATCGCCTTATCAGACCACAAATTGTCTCTTGTTGTCATTTGTGGTGTTATAATTTTAACCATCACTGTTTGTCCGCACCAGTCTGCTCTTATTGTTATAATGAATTCATGTTTTTAGTTGTAAAAATATCGTTTCTGTTGTTTGAAAGTTCTAAACAACCGTAGAACATATAACATGGGTTAAAAAATTGCGAACCCAACAGAGAATACAACACAATTTGATTCATCAATATCAGTTGTGTACGACGGTACTAACTGCGAATTACTTGAATTAAAAAATAGTTTAATATGCTTGTGAAGCTGCATGTGCTGTATAATCTTAGTACTAGGAACATTAGATATTCATAATAAAATGTTCTTTTGTTTTTCCTTCTAAACAGTGCTTAGCGCCGTTTCGTTGGCCGGCGCGGAGAGCAAGGGCGGATCGATCAAAGAGCGCTGCAAATACTTCCCCAACTGTCGCCAGGGCGACGCCTGCGAGTTTCTGCATCCGAGCACTCCGTGCAAAGCGTTCCCGAGCTGTAAATTCGGCGACATGTGCCTGTATCTGCATCCGATGTGTAAGTTCGATCCGTCGTGCCACCGGGTGGACTGCAACTTTATGCACACAAAAAGTGCCGCCTCGGTCGGGTCGGGCGGTCTTTCGGCACCACCATTAGGTAGGTTAATCCTCCCAAAGCGGGGGAGAGGAATGTTTTACCGTATTGCTTTCCAAGCTATTGTGTAATTAATTGCGCCTCCCAACGTCATTTCCAGCGTCGTCCGTTGTTCCGGTGCAGAATTACAAGTCGATCACCACGAAACCGTTGCCACCGGTTTGCAAATTCTATCCGCACTGCGTCAACAGCCAGTGCCAGTACCTGCACCCGAAGATGTGCCGGTTCGGGAAGCACTGCGTGAACAAGATCGAATGTAATTTCTACCACTACGACATACCGTCGAAGGATCTGCACGATGCCTCCTCCAAGGACAAATTCAAGTGGATCTCACCGTTCTCGGCCTGATGAGCGTCGTCGCGGCCTCGCCGGATCTGGGGACTGGAGACCGAAGGCAGCAGTTACTCATGGTTTCCATGTTAGCGTGCTTTGTTTACCGTAATGCTTCGTTTTTTTATGTTTGTTTGAACCTAAAGTTTCTTAACAAAAGAATAAGGGCTTTCGCGACTATTCGTGAAGTGCCTGTTCGTTCGCTAGTGACGTTGATCATGTGCTGTAGCTTTAGTTCAAAACGTGTAGGTATTTATTACGTTAGTTTTACGGAAACTATAGCGGAGGTAAACAAAACAAAACGAACCGGAGTTACGAAAATGTACGTAGCTTGATACGTACCGCTTTTTTATTTCTATTTAGTGAACTTCGGATTCATTTTTTTTTATTTCAAGCAAATTATCGGGACATATGCCGGTCTCTGGTTCTGTGGCATCATCTTACAGATTATCTGGAGAAGGCCCAGGAAGCTGATTTGTCCATGTCGACCTAAGCATAGCCACACAGACGAAGAAGAAGAAAACGTAGATTAATCGGATTTTTCTCTACTAAAATGATACGCGTCCCTGTGGATGCATACTATGTTACGTGCGATTGCGGGAAAACAAACAAACGTGGCAATGCATGGTAGATTTTGCACTTTTTCTGTCACATCCTACCTGTTCACCATGTACGAACCACATATGTCGGCAGAAACGCAGCACTAGAGGCAGTCAGCGTGTGTAAAGAATAATAAATTTCTAATTCATCCTGGTAAATATAGAATTCGCGAACGGAAAGTAAACATAAACTCAAAGATGTTCTTGTATTGGTCAGTTTCGTCGAATATAAATATGAGTTTTGTTTTCCTCATTCATGTCCTTGTTTATCGGGCTTTTAGCGCTTTTGAAATATGAGGTTTTGCAATATTTACAGTGCTGTTCATAACTTCTAATGCGTTAAGTCGTCTAAATCAACTATACTTTGTACTGCAATTTGACATTGTTTATTGTCAATGATTTAAGAAAAATTTTAAAATATAGAAGAAATAGAAGAAAAATAGAAAAAGCAGTCAATTTGACAAAAATAGCTGTTATGGTTAAAAAACGGAATGTTTCATCAGCGCTCGTAAAAATCACGCAAGTACAGTATTTTTAATTTGTGAGCCCGGCACCTCCTCGATATGTCCCATATGGGTTGAAAATGGAAATTTCGATTTGGTTGCTAAACAAAGAACCACTTAGAGCAGAATAATGTTCACGGTACCTTACAACTTTTCGAGCGTAGTGTCCCGTATTAGACAGGTTAGGTGTTACGGAAACCGAGTGTGCTTTTCGGATTAATCGAAATATAGCAAACGAAAACCACAGTGTTGTCATGTTTAGAACATATCATTACACTTTGTCCTTTAATTCAAAAGCACACTAATACTACTTGCCCATTCATTTGCTGTCCCATATCTGCTGCACATTGTCGAGCACGGTTTGTTGGTCGGACATTTTGTGCACCATGAAATAGCCCTGTATCTGCGCCGGGCTTACGTTTCTCCCGTCGGCCGCCACGCGCTCGGCAAACAGTTGCGCATTCGATTCCGCGTCCGTTCCGGTGTAGAACCGTCGGAACATTTGCGCGAGCTGATGGTGGCTGCAGTGGCCGACGTACTCCTTCACATCGACACGTCCCGGCCGGATCAGGGCCGGATCGAGCCGTTCGAGATAGTTGGTGGTCATGAACACGATCCGAGCCTCGGTCGAGGCCACACCGTCGAGACAGTTCAGCAGCCCGCTGAACGTGACCCGATTCAAACCCTCGAACGCGGCTTTTTGCTGCAGCGTGTCCTGGCGCGAAACGAATGCCGCGTCGATGTCCTCGAGCAGAATGATCGATTGCTGTGGCGCTACGTTCATGAGGTGGTTTAACCGGTCGTCTGTGAGGCCACGCTCGGAAAGGTTCAGCAGACAGATGCCGAACTCGATTTCACCCGCCAGTGCGGTGATGAAGCTAGACTTTCCGCAACCGGGCGGACCGTGCAGTAAGTAGCCGCGCCGGTATGGGATACCGCGGTCCGAGTACCACTGCGGGTTCTTTATGAACTCCCGGCAGTCACGCAATATACGCTCGGAGACACCGTCGTCCAGCACCACCGATCCTATCGGGCGCCGTTTACGCGGATGGCCGAACGGACGCCACTCCGACCCCATCGCCGTGTACATGATCGTTTTGCCTTCGGTGTTCTTCAGCGCCAGCTGGCGGGCCTCTTCCAGTATTTTGAAGTACAAATTCTTGTCCCGCCCGAACGCGGTCAGTTGCACCGTTTCCCACGGTACGCCCATGTGCAGATCGAGCGTGTGCTGTTCCCGGGCACGGTCGACCTTTATCCAGGTGCCACCGTATCGCATGATGTGCGTGCCGACGGATGGGATGAAGTCGTAGCGCGTTTTCACGTGGCCCGTGTCACGCTGCACGAACGAGGTCTCCACGCTGAGGTGCTGCGTGTGCCGGGCACCCTTCTGGGTGATCCACTGCAACAGCCATTGGTACGATTTGTCCCGGCACGGCACCTCGAGCGTGATCATGTAGTGGCGCCGGAACAGAATCATTGCGCCCTGCACTCCTTTACGTAATATTGCCGCACCGGCACCGACCCCAAACAGACCGAAACCGGCTCCGAAGTAGGGATTTTCCGAAAGCGCACTTACGTACTCCGTTATCGTCATTCTGCAGGTGATTTGTCTGACTGTTTACTCTAGCAACCGTTGTTTAGTGGAATACACGATATGAACACAATTTTGTGGCCTTTTTTCCCCTATCACACTACACAACATCTGGGCTCATCTGTACGACAAACGTCAGAACAGCCGGATCACAACAAAACACTCGATAAATAAACAGAACGCCGCGTGTAGTGAGCAGTGAGGAAGCAGTGGTGACCATTTGACAGTGAGGTGAGATTCCATTTGGTCAGTATAGGTGGAACAAGAAAAACTAATATAAATGGGCGAATTCTTTAAAAAGTGCTCTGCGATTCAATAAACCAACTACAACAAACAAATTGCTAGACAAATAACTGCATTTGCCGCAAATATCATCGTCTAGTTATGTACAATTTAAACACAGAAACCTCGATAGTGAGATGGTTGTCCAGTATCTGTCAAAGGCGTTATGACAATTGAAGATAAAACGTAAACAAAAACGAGACTGATTTGTCTGCATTCCAGTATGTAGTAGTTTTTAGCTAAATTATTAGTTTTCCTACGAATGTCTCTCTACTAAAATAGCCCGATACTGCCACTAGAGAGTAATGATCTCAAGGAACATGGATTTATGTAAGGTGATAGTTGTATGTTTAGTGTTAATCGTCGGTGAAACATTCTCATCCGACGAGGGGATGTGCGTGGCCAAGGAACAATGCACGAGCGCGAAGGAAAGCGACTCGGGCAAAAGCATCTATTCGGAAGGTAAAATCTTTCACACTTGCAACTACTACCTTGCAATACGAGTTGATCTAATTCCGGTTCCGGTTTGTTCACAGATTTCAATAAATATTACAACGAAATTGAATCATCGCTGGCGGCGTACGTTCCTTGTAACAACACCAACTGCAACTGCCATGTGGATGTGCTGAAGGCAGACTTGAAACCCTTCAAAACCCATGGAATAACGAAGGAGATGATAAAGCGTGCAAAACAGTACGGAACGCACTATCAGGTGATCGACCATAAGCTGTACCGTCAGCAGGAATGCATGTTCCCGGCACGGTGTGCCGGCGTGGAACACTTCATAAGGCCGCTACTGTCGCTGCTGCCCGACATGGATCTCATCGTGAACTGTCGCGATTGGCCGCAAGTCCACCGGCACTGGAACAAAGAAAAGACGCCGGTGTTTTCGTTCAGCAAAACGGCCGAATACCTCGACATAATGTACCCCGCGTGGGCATTCTGGGAGGGTGGACCGGCCATAGCGCTCTACCCCACCGGTCTCGGACGTTGGGATCTGCACCGCAAACGCATTACCGCAGGCAGTGCCGATTGGGAGTCGAAAGAGCCGAAAGCGTTCTTCCGCGGATCGCGCACCTCCGACGAGCGTGATGCGTTGGTGCTGCTTTCGCGTTCGCAACCATCGCTCGTTGATGCACAGTACACGAAAAACCAAGCCTGGAAGTCACCGCAAGACACACTGAACGCCGAGCCGGCGCGGGAAGTAACGCTCGAAGAGCACTGCGGGTACCGGTTTTTGTTTAACTTCCGCGGCGTGGCTGCCAGCTTTCGGTTTAAGCATCTTTTCCTGTGCCGCTCGCTCGTGTTTCACGTGGGAGACGAGTGGCAGGAATTTTTCTACCCCGCGCTGAAACCGTGGGTCCATTATGTGCCGGTGCCGGTGCGTAGCAGTCCGCAGCAGCTAGAAGAATTGATCCGTTTCTTTCAAGAGCACGATGAGCTTGCGCGTGATATTGCCGACCGAGGATACGAACACGTGTGGAACAACCTGCGCATAGCGGATGTCGAATGTTACTGGAAAAAGTTACTAAAGCGCTACGGAAAGTTAATACGCTATACGGTAGAACGTGATGTAAGTTTAATTGAAGTGTAAACGAGCCGCTGCAGGTGCAACGATGCAATCATGTCATCTAAAGAAAAGGTATTAAAAAGTTTGTACCGTCAGCAGACTGGAGAAAGCCACATGATTTAAAATTTACACTCCGTTAATGTAATTGAATAAAAGATTTCATTTTATAAACTCTTTTCCTATTTTACGATGAATCAACTGAAAGAAAATTGGTCCCCTACCAATAATCAACCACCTCGAACGCGCATCGAACCTGTCGCAAAGCACAAACCGTCAGAGAATGATGTTCGCTGTAAAAATTCGGTCATTTTTAATCGCCCATCGAAAGAAAGTTGAACTCAGTGGACCGTTCCGAACATTACTCGTCATGTAACATGTGGAACGTGTAGGGTGATGTGAAACGAAGTGGTCGGTCGTGATCCGCAAATTATTACTGAGACAATCTTCACATCACAGTCGATGCAAGACGCTCCCGTCTCTCTATTGGTTGTAACGCACCGGTAGCGTTTAGGTGTAGTGCTACCTAAATAGTTATGTAAGTTAGTTATGTTTTACCTTCAATGCTGCTAACCTTAGCTGGGGTTATAAGTGAGCTAACAGCGCGCACAATACGAGACCATTTTTACAACCTATGACTAATGATTTTGCAGTTCCTATAGCAGATATATTTTAGCATAATCGAGTTCGAGTCGCGATCGACCGGTGATGGATGAATCGAGGCTGCTATTGTATACATATTTAACCTTCAAACAGTGTGTATGCAAATGTGATGCTATTGAGGCATTGGACAGCATCATTTCACACACATCCTCCAGACGGTTTTGCGGGTTTCGCAAACGGTGTAGAAACTAGTTTTAAACTGTGGCACGTTTGTGCAGATTTTGCAGAAAAAATGCGCATCACCGAAACCGGTATCATTGCGCAATGGACTTGATTTCTGGGACAATGATAACTCACTCATTGGCTATTGGCAGTGAACTGCAAATATGAATGGACTTATGGAAAAGGTTAATGTGTGCTTTACGGTTAAGTCCTATCATTGCGCTTGTTGTTCTGAATAAAAATATTTTCAACTATCCAATGCATTAGGCTGATTGCCTCACTATGGACATTAATCCCTCCGCACCGGATCACAAGATGTAATGGGATTGTGAGCCTGTAATGATGCGACAAGCTAAAAAAAGGTTTGAAAAAAATATTTATAAATTGCGCAAAACGTTACGGTACAGTGATGTTTAACCGTTTCAGCGCGTTCGGTTGTGAATCGGTTCACATCAGCTGTACATATTTCCTTTCGCTGTGTGGTATCGCGCTGGTACACCAACACCTACACCACCTTCTCCATCTCGCTCTGCCGCCAATTCGCCCGCCTATCAAGATATCCCGGCTGGCAATTGACAGGAGCGAATTTCACGCGTGTCGGATCGCCAAGGCGTTAGGGAAGGTGGTAGGTTTACCTAGGCGGTAGGTTTGCAATGGCGGACGTCCAAACGCGATCCGCCAATGCAAACCTCGGAAAATGAGTTCCGTGCCGCCTTGGCTTACCGACACGGGCGAAATTCGCTCCTGTCAATTGCCGGCCGGGCCGTCTATCATGCCATCCCGCTCTAGCAATCCGCTCGGGTTTTACTTTCTTTTTTTTCTCGTCCGTTTCGCCGATTTGTTTACCTATCTGACACTCGGTGGAAATGACGAAATAAACATGTCAAAAAAGTGGTAGGCACAACAACAAAAAGTGGGTGGTGGAGTTTCTGTGTGGCCAAATTTCACCCTTAACCACCGAGCGATCATGGTGTTTTCGAAGAGAAAGATGAAGCAGTTCCTGGCGTTCGGAGTGACGATCGTGCTCGGTAGGTGTTTGCGCGTGGAACGCGGGTGCCGACCGTGGCAGAAGACAGTGACATACGCTCGCGGGAATCTTTTGTTATTGCGTGTGTTGCGAGTGTTCCCCGCGCGGATTTAGTGCTCCCGCGCTGGGATGTGCACAGATTAATGTTGCAGGAAACGCGACGAGCAAGTGCTCGCAGTTCACACGAACATTCAGCTGGCTCGCAGGAGCAGTGTCGTCAGTCGCCCCGGAATCGGTGCTGCCAGTGTATGTTTACGTTCCCCACGGAGCAAGCAGTGCACGGATGCAGCCGAAGCAGGCCAAATCGTGCCAGTGGAAAGTGGTTCCGAAAGGACATTCGAACACAGTGCAGTCGAGAACACCCGAGATTACTTTCAAAATTTCACCGTACCAATTAAGTGAAGTGTGCAAAAGCAGGGTGCGATTATTTTTGGACATTCTGGGTTAAGGAACGGGGGACATTCTCTTCCAGTGAAAGTACGCAACTGCGCGTCTCCGTTGCCATGGTGCTGGTTGAGATATATTTGCGCGATACCGCCGAAGCGTGCTGACACAGCGTCTCTTCATCTGGCGGCAGCATGCAGAAACAGTTTCTTCACGTTTTGTCTCATTGCTCCGTTTTGGTTCCTTTCCCCGCAGAAGGCCAAACCTCTTTTTTGTGATAATGAATTCCTTTAAATTGTGACTCCAATTAAAATGCATTTTTTGTCTGTTCGCTTCTATCTTTCTTGTTCGTTGTTCGTTTGGAACCCGTGGCACTCTCCCAGTGGTTTGTTTGTACAAATCATGGGGCAGCCCGACGAATGGGGTGTCACACTATGGCGTAGCGTACGATGACGGTGATAACAGTGTCGATGGTGCGATGGAAGATAATGCGGCCCCCGGCGATCAGCAGAACAGACGAAGCCCCGGACCGTCCCACGAGCGGCTTGTGCTGTCAGTGGCAAACAACCGGCACGGTCTCAAGGAACTCAACGGCATCGACGGGGACGGTGAGACCGATCACAACGATGACCCGAATGCCGGTGGACCACTGGCCGTCGACGACGTTGAACGGGTGCTGAAGCACAACAAACCGTTGCCGATGCGAAAGGGATCATTAGTAGCCGGGATGCAGCAACGCCGGATTCAGCCACTGCCGGACACATTCGGACTGGATGATCCCGAGCGAGAGGCACGGTTGGATGAGCTGCACGAGGCAAAGCGACAGATTCTGGAGCTCGAGCGCAAAATACAGGAGCTGGAAGGTCGGATACCGCGAAAGTATCCCGACGTTACGTTTTTGAACTACAAAAATCGCAAACGGATACTGGTGAGTTGCAAGGCTATCAGGGTACCTATTGCATGCGGAATATACTGTTTCATTATCCTTCCTTTCCTTATCATTGGTGGAACTAATGTAAGTGTTACGTGCTCATTTACTGTCCGTTATTTACTGATAGCTAAGAAAACTTGAATCGAAAACTCGAATCCACACCTCGCACTCTATTTAGCACAATAATTCATGAAATCAACTTGAGGAGTTGACCAAATTATCCAGAAAAGCTTAGATTTTCGCCCGCTGCCATAATTCATGGTCTGTTTTCATCTGAATCCTACCCATTCAGCAAAATATTATTATCTAAATCGAACACAAATTTGGTACGTTTTTGACGTAGTCACCGGCCATCAATCGACATAAACGAATAGTAGCGAACATTTGCAACGCGCCTCAAACATTTCCCCGGTGTGATGAGAGCTGCTAACTATTGTCACAATATTTACCCAACTGAGATGGAGCCGTCTACGAGGCTGTGTGATACACAACAGTTCCACAACACGTGGTCAATGGCAATCGGGTGGATCAATGATCGAACGGGCCGGGCAAACTTAAGCGCCACTTTAAACCACTATCACCGAATGCTGTCTGATGCGGAATCGTGCACGTACGCATTATTGCTTGGACGCAAAGATACACGGACCCACTCCTCCACTCCGTGCAAATACTACTGCCGGCACCGGGGCGACAGTGTTATGCAATACATCCCCACAATACTTGAGCATAACTGGGGTTCAGCATGAAAATCAAACAAAAATCCCAAGCATCCGTGATGCGTGTACACCGCTGTGTACATAACGGGCGCCATTTTGAGGATCTTTTGCTGCCGACCGTAAGCCGGGCCTGTGGTGACCCCTGAATCCATGCTGCTGGCGTGCCCGAAGTGGCACAGACACATTTCGTATTGCGTGGATCGCCTTCACGCCTTCACTCCGTCCGAAGGCGGAGTGCCGTTTGTGTCACCGTGTTGGCGCACGCTTCATCTGGTGGTGACTTGCGCACCGTTGCTCTGTTTTCGTGCTCTTCGCAACACATATCTTTTCTATCCACCGACGATACTCCATCGATCGCGCTTGATCGAGGTGTCGTAGTGGAGACATTTTATATTTGCCACGAAATACAGCTTTACCAACTTCAACTGGTTAACTAGAGGTTCGAGAGCTTCTAGCGCAGAACTGGTACATGTATAACCAAGGCCGAAGACACTATCTTTCACGTGAATGTCTGCAGTTACGCTTAATTACATGAACCTTCTAGAGCATTGCTGCTTAATAGACACCGGTTAGCTATAACCGTAGAAGGAATACGACAAAAACGACCATGTTCTGCTGTGTATTCCTTTTAATGATATGTCTATTGGAATACAGCGGTTTTTTTTCATTCGTTAATGTCATGAGTAATGCTTTAAGATAACGTTTGCAACCTTCATTCTATTTCACCTCTCTTGCGGAGCAATGATCCCTCGGTCTCAGTTTTATTTGAAACCCCAAATTCGGTTTTAGCGGTAGCCCAAAGATACATAACACTTTCTACCGCGCCATGTGTTATTTGTTACGTGACAGTACGAAACAGACGCAAACACTCTTTTCCATCTTTTATACATTATGTATCGCTACGTAAAAGCTTGTATAATATTATTGCCCTGTTTTCCTAAACATGTTCCATTTGAGTTGTTTACTTGAGTTGTATACCGCATGGGTTTTTGCTGAGCAATATAACAACTGAACTGAAAGTAACACTAAAAACAACGAACAAGATCTCGTGAGAGCAGTACAGAACAAAAAGAAGAGATAAATGAGCAAACAAAAGCAAACAAAAAAGTTAGCTAGTAAGTACAGAAGAAAAAAGAAGCGAGTGAAAGGCAGAAAGGGAGATGGTGAAATTACCAAGAACAGAAAGTTCATTAAAACGCACGAAACAAACAAGATATGGTTCGTTCTAAAAGTGAAGGGAATAATGATTTGGGAGGACATGAAAGGGACGGCGTACAGATGCAACATACCCCATTTGCTTACAATGAGTCGTCGTTGTATGGCAAACTCATCATCAAGAGTCATATTTGATATTTTCAAAATTCTTATCACATGTTTTTCGTGTTAATGCAAATATCTTTATAATACTCGACGATCGTTTTGTGCTAAAAAGAAAATAACGGTTGGAGCTATAGTTATGAAACGCACTGTATTTCAATTATTATGTAATTAACCTACAAATGCATTATTCGGGATGCTGGTCGTTCAAAGCAGTAATTTTGAAGTTTGAAATGCAGTTGAAGTGCTTTGAAAAAAAAAACTACAGAGCAATGTTATTCACATGTTGCAACAGTCGAACGATCCATAATGTTTTGTCGTATGCTTGAAGTTCGTTTTTGGAGACATTCCAGATAAATTTACGGTCGTTATATTGACAGGCAGCAGTTTAATATTAATCGTCAAACATACATCATGTCCGTTGCGAGTCGTACCGAAAACGATCGTGATGTCATCGTTCGGTACGGTCCAACTTCCTCCAGCAAGGTTAATGTCAACGACGACATAAACGTCGTCGCCACCTGCGGACACACCTGAAGGAGAAATGGATGAATAATGTATCGCGCGCCACCAACGCGCACTTTCCTCTATCGCTTTTGATCGCCCGCTCACACTTTCGCTTTTTGCAGATTACGGGCGGAGCCGGTTTCGTCGGTTCGCACCTGGTCGACTATCTCATGATGCAAGGTCACGAAGTGATCGTGGCGGACAACTTCTTCACCGGCCGGAAGCGCAACGTCGAGCACTGGCTGGGGCACGAGAACTTCGAGCTGATCCACCACGACATCGTCAACCCGCTGTTCATCGAGGTGGACGAAATCTACCACCTGGCCAGCCCGGCCAGCCCGCCGCACTACATGTACAACCCGGTCAAGACGATCAAAACCAACACGCTCGGCACGATCAACGTGCTCGGGCTGGCGAAGCGGGTCGGCGCGAAGGTGCTGATCGCCAGCACGTCCGAGGTGTACGGCGATCCGGACGTGCATCCGCAGCCCGAAACCTACTGGGGCCACGTGAACCCGATCGGGCCGCGGGCCTGCTACGACGAGGGCAAACGCGTCTCGGAAACGCTCAGCTACGCCTACGCCAAGCAGGAGAAAGTGAACGTGCGCGTCGCGCGTATCTTCAACACGTACGGGCCGCGGATGCACATGAACGATGGGCGCGTGGTGTCCAACTTCATCATACAGGCGCTACAGAACCAGTCCATCACGGTAAGCGGAGGATGCGGTGGCTAATTGGTTCGAAGCAAAACTAACGGTCCACCAATTCACAGATCTACGGCAGTGGCAGACAGACCCGATCGTTCCAGTACGTGTCGGACCTGGTGGACGGGCTGGTGTCGCTGATGGCGTCCAACTACACGCAGCCCGTGAACCTGGGCAATCCGGTCGAGCGCACGATACAGGACTTTGCCGAGATCATACGCGATCTGGTGGGCTGCAAAAGCAAAATCATCGAGCTGCCCGCAGTGGAAGACGATCCACAGCGGCGAAAGCCGGATATTTCCCGCGCGAAGAAAAACATCAATTGGGAACCGAGGGTAAGTAGACAGTGTCTCTTGTGCCAGACGCAGTATAGATAACTTTTGCCCAATTGCCGTTCGATTGTAGGTTCCACTGCAAGAGGGACTCATGAAAACGATCGACTACTTCCGCAAGGAACTGGCGCGCTCAAACCACTCGCAGCGGAACATTTTCGTGCCCGAGACGACGGAGTTCCGCAGCCTGCTCTGATGACGGGAGCGGGCAGGGTCATTCTGCTTGCAGAATGTTGTAGATATGAAGGATTTGGGACCGTGGTGAATAGGTATAGCAATAATGTCTGTTATCTTTTTTGTCGTCAGCAGCAGTCTGACGTGTGCAAATCGCTGCGACAGTACATTTCCGTAGAAGAGCGTAATGTTACATGCTTTTCGTTTGCGTGTATATATGATTTAAAAATGGTTTAACAGTGTGTTATGAAGTGGTGCTTACTGGAAGGATTTCTTCGCACACTTATATGTGATTGAATTGGAAAAAAAAAATCAAATAATACTCCGATTAAACGACGTTTAGTAAACTACAAACAAATTTCATATCGTAACTGCTTCAGTTATTAATCATTCAATCGAGTTTGAAATGACCGAACCATAGGGAACAAACAGAAGAAGCAATATTTGGTTCGGAGTGCAAAAGCGAGCATGCAATATTATGTCTTTTACGGAACATGGTACTTTTTTAATGTAAATACTTTCTAGTCCGTTTTTTGTGAATCATACAATATGGATTGTGTTTTGATTTTTGTGTCTTTTTGTCTCTGTGAGGTTAGTTAAGATTGCTGGGAATCTGTTAATTATGTAAACTGTAGCAAAATAAAAATAACACTACCGTACGAGTATGCTGAGAAATTCATAAAGTATGTTTTAATTGTTGATAACATTCGTATTATAATTTTTGTACCACCAACATCAAATACTACAGTATGTACTTTGCTACACTGTACGATAGTACTATCACGAGCGCATGACGTAACACAGAACACATGCTTCCATATGCTGGTGCATATAATTCGGGCTCGGGGGATTTAAAACACATTTTAAGTCCCATATGCATATAATATGCCCATATGCCCGAGCATATAATTCGGGCTCGGGGGATTTAAAACACATTTTTTATGTTTTCTAATATTTGTTGTTATAACTGATTTTTACTTGAGGAGACCGGAAAATGAAAATAGAATAGATAGGGTCACCAACTAAACAAATGATAAAACTAGAATGGTTAGTTTATAACTGCTAAAAAAACTTAACCAAACCAGACAACAATTGCCGAAAACAGCTCTCTAAGGGGTCAATTGACGCCAAATTGGGACATAAGGATTGTGCGATCCATTTGAACATTAGCGTTAAATTACATAAATTTTAGAATCTTATAAAATCTTTTATAAATCCGTATGATAAACTGTTCGGAATACCTAAAAAGTATGAAATCCGTAAAATATCTTGCAAGTTTCTTTTCACCCGGCTTGCACATTGCATACATTAAGGCGCATTTGTCGACTCGGTCTTCTCACTTTTTTTTTCTCACACTGGCTAAAGATGAGATTTGAACAACGCAATACGGCAGCACTGCCACTTTTTTGACATTTCACCCATGTAAACAAACAATCCAGCGAAGTCGCGGCGGTGTGTGCAGTTATTTATTATTATCGTAAATTACGGCAAACCCTAAACAGCTGTTATTTCCCTACGGGCGGCCACTGTTTTCGGGTGCGGTTTTAAGTGTCGCCCACAGCACCGACCGAACGTATCGGGTCGTTGAGAATGAACAGCAATGTTCTCTGTCGGCTGTGCCTAATGAAGTGTGAAGAATTGTTCGGCATGTACATCACCTCGTCGAGCGGCGTACTGCGTAGTCTGCCGAAAATCATACGAGAATGCATCTCCCTCGAGGTGACCGACCTCGAGCCGCACTTTTTCTCCAAGTTCGTCTGCAACGAGTGCATCTACAAGCTGGAGCTGTTCTACGCCTTTCGACAACAGAGCCTCAAGAGCCAGGAGTATTATAATGGTAAGGTAGTATGCGACGTTAACGCTACACGATTGTCTTTCGACGTACTTGATTGTGTGTTCCATTCTCACATCGTTAGGACTCCTGCAATATTATCAGCAGTCAGTGCCTTGCACGAGTAAGCTCCCAACGATAGACCCAACGGCTGGGCCTGTTCATGTTCAAGGCCCGGTTGAGAGCGTGTTTGTGATTGCACCCGAGCAGCAAATACAACCTAACCAATCGGTGCATTCCAATAACGAGCTGGCCGACATAAACTTTTCCGGCAACGAGTTTATGATGGATGAAACGGAAAAGAATCAGCTCAGCAAGGATTACGATGACATCATTCGCAGTTTGCAAAAGGACGATCTTGATTTTACTACAAACGATGAGGAGTTGGTGGTAAGTGGGTTACAATATCTAGATTGTTGGACGTAATACATCGTTATCGTTGTTGCCAGATTAAACACGAACTGGAAATCTCCATACCGATAAGGGCAGAAAAGGCCCATAAGCAGGTAACAGTGCAGCCGGAATGTGCAACCTATCTTCATCACCATAGCGACGGTGCAGCAACCGTACAGCCTATGGAACCTTCCAGTAGTGGCTGTTTTGAGCAATACAATCCAATCGATGCAATCGCATGCGGCAAGGAATTAGTGATTGACAACGGTGTGCATCCGGTGGAACAGGACGACGATCTCAGTTATGATGATTTCGCTGGCATTCAAACGACATCCTTAGAGGATAACCGTGAAATGGTACACATATTACAGACACGGAGATGTACAAAGTTGTTCATAGCTCGTTTTGTTCTCTTCCAGGCCTTATCCGAGGCACACGTCCAGGAGATTATCGAAGACGTATATGACGTGACACCAGATAAAGTACAATCAACAGATGCCCTTCCCCCTCCACCGCGAATTGTACACTCGCAGACCGGTGAGCTTCCGCACCAAACTGATGGATCATACTTTCCCATGACCAACTATGATGAACCGGAACCGACAAGTTCCAGCAGTAGAAACACGGCTTGCGCAATCGATTCGACGCAACCGGCAAACGATAAGACGTGTGATGTTTGCTACAAAACATTCCGCACCCGGCAAAAGCTCACAATCCACCGAAATACGCACCTGCGACTGGCCCCGTTTAAGTGCACGTTCGACGGATGTTCGAAAGCGTTCAAGTCGCGCATCGGGCTCGAGGAGCATGTGGCGCGGCACACCAACAGCTTCGAGTACACGTGCGACATCTGTTCGAAAGGTTTTCAGCACCGGAGCTACCTTTCCGCCCATCGGCGAGCGCACAACACGGAGCGCAACTTCCAGTGCAGCCTGTGCGGGCAAACGTTCAAGGCCAAGCAGGCGTTGCTCGAACACAAAAACAGCCACCTCGGGGTGAAGCCGTTCGGGTGCGACCAGTGCGACAAACAGTACGCGAAGAACTCGTTGCTGCAGGCGCACATTCGGCAGCAGCACGAACAGCGTGGCGATGATGCGGTGACGCGCTACCCGTGCTCGGAGTGTGGGAAACAATTCACTTCGAAAAGTTACTTGAACGTGCACATGAGGATCCACCGGAATGACAGACCTTTCGTTTGCGAGGTAAGCGAAAGACTAGCAATGATGGTCCACTGAACCGAATACCGCATTTGTCGAAAGACATGTAACAGGCCTGTTTTTTTGCATTTGTTGAAAGGTTGTGCAAAAATGTTCATCAATTGCGCATACACTATTCTAGATGTATTGTGTTCGCTTAGCTTTTGGTATTATTTCTTCTGAATTCTTCTAAAAAAATCCTGGTTTTATGAACCGACATGTAGCAGCATGTAGGAAATGTTTTGTTTTATGTGTGTTTTGGGTCTCTTCAATCATTAAACTTACTTTGATATACTATATGGGGTATTCATGTTCATACTTACGCTTGAACAAATAGAGGTAGAGTAAAAAAAAACACAGCGATTATTAAAATGGAACGTTCTTTGTGCAACTGCTGATCATTTCAGCCCGATCGGGTGATGAATGATCCCTAGATTGTTGGGTAGGGGTAAAAAGCCAATCCTTACCAGTTAGTATAATTGAACATTAACGGCGTTTGTAATCATACCTATCAATCAATGGACGACTTTCTTTCTCGAGGTCTGCAACAAGGGTCACATCACGCGCAAGGACCTCGCGGTTCACATGACGAGCCACACAGGTGAGAAACCGCACGCCTGCGACATCTGCGGCAAGGCGTACGCACGGCGCAACGCGCTGGACTGGCACCGGCGGTCGCACACCAAGGAACGCCCGTACATCTGTGATATCTGTGGACAGACGTTTTCCCAGGCCACCCCGCTGCAGGTACACCGGAAGCTACACGACGCCAAGGACCACAAAAAGCAGTTGCCCACGGTAGTGGAAAACCCGAACCAAGCTGCCGTAACACAAGACCACACCCGGTAGTGACCGGACCGTGGGCTAATAAAGGACTTTATTCGAGCGACGGTGGCGACTTAATTCACGTTCGCATTGTTATTTTTGTTTCTTTCTTCATCTTAGAACTAGTCGGTTTGTCTATGCGCATTACTAAATTTTCGCACGCTAACTGCACCTTTGTGCACTGCACCGTCTGTGAATTTGTGTTATCTTCTCAACACTCCGCGTTAATCACGCCTTCTCTCCCAGTCAGTCTTGTTGGGTGCGGCATACGCTTCCGTACTTTTTCCCAGCGCCGCTACCACCAACGTTCGGGGGCATGAAGAAGGGAGAGGAGCGTGATTAATCGTATACAAAATGGCCACGACTCGATTGGGAACGGATGGGGAACGATCGACTGCTAATACGTCTACGTCGGAGAGTTTGGAGGGCTCAAATACTTTGAATTTCGCACCGCGAAGTGTGTTGAGCTGCTGGAGAGAGTTATTCAGTGCCGAAAGGAGATTTTAATATACTCCGCCAGCTAGGTTTTCTCGTCAATTCCAAGCACTTCGAACGGCTTCAGATAGGGCAGGGGACGTTGTGGCCAGACGCGCCGTCTCTTCAGCCCGTCACCGGCACGCTCCAAACGTTTCAGCTCCTCCAGCATAGGGAAGATACGTTGCTCGATGAATTCACCATAAGTCCACTAAGGAGAAGCAAAAGTTAGTTCCAGTGGTTTTCCTGTAAAATCCATGTGCAGCTTCAGGATTGCAAGTCACTTACATGATCGTACACCTCCGCCAGCGTGGACGCAGCCGTTCGTGCAAGGTTTGAGACCGAATTCAGCAGGCGATAGTTCTCACCGAGCAAATCGTCGACCCGTGCGGCACTGCTGAAGTTATGGCGAATGTTGTAATCGGTCAGCCAGCCGCGCCGCTGCCGGATCGCATCCGTGTACTCTTCCGTCTCGGTCTTGAGCGTCACCAGGCGCAGCATGAAGCGGTAGATCATGCTGCCGGGAAACATGCAGCGCGAAAACGTCACCATCAGCGAGTCCTTGTGCAGCTCGAGCCAGGCGTGATGTTCGCCGGCCGGTTCCGGACACGTCAGGCTGCTGAGCGTCGGGTTGGTTCTGGCGCTCACGTCGAAATATCCCTTCGCCGCCGTTGAAAGGCACACGGCCAGGCTGGGCAGGGCGGCCGGGAGCAGTTCGCAGAGGATCGCAAAGTGATCGTACCGCTGCCAGCCGGTCAGGGCCAGCCCTTGCAGACCGTGCTGGAAGCGGTTGCCCTCGCCCTGCATCACCGCCAGCCAGCGGAGCGTGTTTTCCAGATGGCGCCGGACCGGTGGCATTAGCAAACCCTCGCCGTGCGCTCCCTTGAAGGCGGACGCGGCCCACGCCGTGCTGAAGACGGACGCGTACTTCTCCCACGTCGCCGACTGCACGAACTTGTAGATGTCCTCCGCGTACACCCAGATCATCGGTTCGACCAGCTTCCCGATGCCGGAGGCCTGGAGCGCATCGGGCGCAATGTGCCGCAGCATGTCGTCCCAGATGATGATGCGCAGGTGTGGCCACCGGCGACGTACCATCGTAGCCACGTTGTACACGTGGTCGAGAAATAGCTGATCCTTGAGCCGATGGCGACAGCGGGGACACTCGGCCAGCCGGTACACCTCGTCGCACCCGATGTGGACGTGCGTCAGCTTCGGCGTCAGCCGCTCGATGTCGTCTTTGTGGAGCAGATTCGCGTTCGTGGCCGGTAGGTGGTACTCGATGACCTGTGCCAGCAGCTCCTCCACGAACGCCATCGACGCATTATAGCTCGGACAGAGCGCCTGCGGAGACTCGTCGGCTTCGCGCAGGTGAGCAAACTCCTTCAGCTTCAGTGCGTACTCCAGGTGGCCGAAGGTTTGCACCAGCGGCATGACGGTCAGTCCCAGCGCGAACGCCGTCTTGAGCAGCTCCAGTATCTCGTCCCGGTTGTACGCATTCCGCGCCGCCAGCGGTGCTAGCGGTCCACCGTACGGGAACATGTCCTCGTACTCGAGCAGTATGCCGGTCGCGCCGAGCGTCTTCAGGATGGGCATCAGGCGCCGCAGATAGGATATCTTTGGCGGTGCCCCCTTCAGATCGAAGTGCACTAGACGCTGCGCTGGCGGGGGCCTGCCGCCCGGACCGATACCGGCTATGATCGGCACGCCCATCCGCTTCAGTTCGTGCTCGTAGTGGCTTTGCCGTTCGGCGGCCATTCGCATTTCGTCCGAAACGTGTCGCGGCCCTTTCGCGGCGCCTGCCTCGATCGCGTGTGGAGCATGCTGTTGGCTTGGGTCGTGCGATCTGCCTTCGTCCGTACGATCCTGCATGATCGTATCCCAGTCATTGGTGTAGCGTCCTGCAAGAATTCACGGTAAGAGATGCATTTAACATGGGCGAAAAAGACCTAGTCTACTGGTAATACTGGGTCTATAGGTCTGATCATGAACGAAGTTCCTATCTTGTGAACTGCAATACCTGTTTTTTTTTTTAACTTATTTGTACTCAGATTGTAAACTTGGTAATTGTAGCACGGTTGTAGCATCATAACGATCTTTTAAGAAAATCCCCATGTATGAAGAAATTAACGGCTCTGGCGCCTGATAAGTAGGTGAGCAAATAATTCATTAAAGTATTAATACATTGTGTTCAACCGCTGTCAATCCAACAGCCTTATGATCTTCCTACTTACCTGGTTATAACAACGAATAGCTTGGAGCTGATCATGTAATATTTGGGGAGTGTAACAATACTACTGAATCTCTATAGCAATAAACCAAATCTATCGATTAAGCTTCATCCTGGCCTAAAGACTACCATAAGTCGTTAGAACCTGATGAACTCAGTACATTTTGTGTACTTCTCACGGGGATTATAGAATGCATTTATATTTGCTAAGACGTTAGGATAGGAGAGATACTAAGACAATAGGTAGATAAGAGATTAGAAAATGTTTCTTTTAACACCAACCTGAAACATCCTATCCTAACGTCGGCCAACTGAATAGCAACTAAAAATAATGCTTACCCTTCGCCGATCGTGATCCACCCGGTGTAGGTTTGACAAACTTCACACCCCCTGCGTCCGCTTCCCGCTGGGGCAAACCTTGCACACCCCCGGCGACGACTTCCGAACGTTCGTGGAAGCCCAATCGCTGCAACAGACTCTCGTGTCGGCCGTGCCCGCCACCGCCCAGCATCAGCTCGCGCACCGACACGATCTTGCCGCCGTCCTCGGTGATGTGCGTCGTGTACAGGAAGCCCCAGAACCACAGGGCCAACAGAAACAGTAGCGAGCCGCCGAGAAAGAAGAGCTTACGCCGCCAGCACACTATCAGCATCCGGGAATGCATTTCGCGTTCGTTTATTTCGCGCCTCGTGCTGTTCTCGCAAATGATACGGACGTTGGGGCCTGTGGAATAGATAGGAATGTGTATTGCTGTTTATATGTCTGCATGAATTGTTCGCTACAAGGTTTTTTCTCTTGCGAACTAAAACAAAAAAATGGGTAGAATAAGACATTAGGAGGACGTAAACAGTACAATACTTCACGCGTTCTAAAGACTCGACACCAAACAAGTGCCATCTGATCTATAAATTTTGCGGAGCAGCGGTGCGATCTATACGGAACTTAACCTAGTGAAAGACATTTTCACATGGCTTATGAAGTGGCTATGTTTGCCGGTCTGTTTCAATACAAAGTATACCGTCAGACCCTGAGATCGATCTTCAATCGACTGGCGCAACGAGTGTGTAGACGTTGCGATTCACGATGTTTGGATGCTGGTTTGATGCTACCTCATATAGCCATCATGGACGATGCTCCTTGCTACACCCGGCCTCGTGCTACTGGTTGCGACTTAAGAAAGACGAGAGCATTGCACATTGACTAATCTGTTCATTCCCAAGATAACCGCTTGGACCTCGACTCCTTTTTTATAAGTTAAGTTCTACTCAACTCAGTTGTTAACGGAACATTGCCTCTATCCAAATCATCTCGGAAGGATAAAGCTAATCCAAGAGGTGAACTACCCCGAATATATTTAGAGAGGCACCGGAATATGTGTTGTTTCAATTTCCCCGATTTACCATAACCCAACGCCACATTTGCAGTTAGGGCGGTCATCATGATCAACATCACCATTCTTGTGTTCTCCAGTAGAAGCAATTGAAATATCATCGCAGAAACAATCAGTACGATTAGCATTCCTAGCTGTTGTGGAGGAGCTTGTCGTCGCATCAGTAGACCACCTCTGGAAGATGAGTGGGCATCAGTAATCCTTTAGCCTCCTGCGATGATCACAAAGCCAACTTGTTGTAATACGGCGTCCAAACGTATCCCATTGTACAATCAAACGACTGGGAAAGTATGGTGAAGGCTCGAGGAAGTTTTAGATTTAGTTTTTTTTATTCGTCTCTCTATAGATGGAGTCGTGAGATACACGTTTTCATATACCAAGAGTCTTTCTACTGACTAGCGCGTTAATATTATGCGAAATGGTAAGGACAATAACTGAAAATTATTTAAAATATAATTGTATCATATCAACTATCAAAGTCTTTCAGATGCTAAGCAGCTCAGATACTCTGAGAAACGCAAGAAAACAAGTGAGATGCTCAGTTTATTTAAGCTTGCTTTAAAATAATCACCAATCTACGAGAAACTTTTAGTTACAAACAAAGCGTCATTATTCCTGCTATCATACAATCGAGCAGCTAGCATTCTGGTCTAGCAAGTGGAAAATCCTTTCACAGCCAATTTGGAGGCATGCATAATGCATGGCCTAATTATGAAGGCCTCGCGGTTTTCCCGACACACATATCCTGCAGGACCGGCTGTTGGTCCGATCACGATCGCACGTGCATTCTTTTAATTTGTTGCATTCTGTTCCGAGAGCATCACATCACCAAAAAAACACACACATCGGAGACATTAAAAATTCACCTCGAGCCACCGTTGCGCCGACACGCTCTCCGCAAGGGAAACAAGTTTCCCTACGGCATTCGGAGCGAACGAATAGTCGCAACCGAGCACACAACCGGTACCACTTCTGCCTGTCGGTTGCCCGTAAAAGAATGCCAGCGAATGTGTTTATTGAGTATTTGAAAAAATATGTGAATTTGTCGGCATTGGAAGCGGTGGAAGCCATGGCTCACCTGCCTCCTGCCCGGGAGAAATGGAGGCAAAGGTCGCGGCGAACAGTGATCATTGGATGGTCCGCGAGAAAAATGGCCAGAACCGAAGCGAACAGCACATCAAAGCACACCAGTTTGGTCTGTTTGGAGGAGGCAGGAGCCCTGTCCGGAACGTCATGTGTGCCCAAAGCCACACGTTGGCGCGCACAGACGCCTTCAGCCTTCAGCCGGTGCCGGAGAATTTGATGCGGAATGCATTTGCGCGGCGAACATGATTCTTGAAAAAGTTTCGCTCGGTATTTCGGAAATGTGTCCCCGCCCATGGTTGTCCCCGCTCGATCGGAGTACTCGCCATAGCGCGCTCTTGTAGTTCTTACGGTTACATTCGGTGCCGGCTCAGAGATACGTCAAGAGAAAAAGTAATAGCACAGTGAGGAAAACCAATCGAGTCGGTTCGTGATTGGAGTTGTAATTACCTTCTTAGGCCGATGGCACGGCCGATCTCAAGTTGGTGCTACTACGAGCCTTTGATTTGAAACCTCTCGACAATGGGCCCCTGATGCAGAGGCATGTTTTATGTTTATATATCTACTGAAAGGTATACCCTAGGGCCTCTATTTCATTGAAATTTTGTCTTCTTCATCTACACAATAACGTTCTGAGATCTTGGTCTGTCAACTTGGCCAACTTAGTCTGTCTGTCTTTCCTTCCTTTTCGAACCTTAAAGAATAAGAATTTAAAACAGTTGTTGTTGAGTTGAACAGCACTCAGACATGTGAGAAATAAAAGCTATGTTTGACATGCGTTTCCCATACGAATCTCTTCCAATAAAAAAGATTCCTCGACTGTGATTCCGAGTGCATAGTTTCTTAATGCCATTTAATGAATAATTGCTTTCCAGCGACCGTCACAACTTGAAGTTGACCGTTCCGCGGTGCACAAAAACAGCCCATCAGATTCAATTTGTACATGTGATGGGTTATTATGGGGGTTTAGTAAAATGGACCAATGCATATTAATAGCTGCTGAATAAATTATTCACCCTGAACCCTGCCGTGTTGTCCACGAGGCGTTTCGCGCATCAGGTCAACCGGTGTTGGAAAGTGCTGTGTATCTTCGCTTACGAATGTTGCAAACATGTTCACTCATTGAAATTAAACTGTACTATTTTTTTCAAATACGGCTACGGATTTCTAGATTTGACAACGAAACTTCACCGCCATTATCAAGTAAATACGGCTTGTTGGCAAATAGACAAGAATAAAGGCTTACCCGATGTGCCCTTACGTGTCAATCTCTAGCAGCGACTATTATCATAAGCTGGAGCTGTTATAATGGGCTGGAAAAATGTTGGCGACAAATATTGCCACTCCACACTGGGGTTAAAGAGGACGCTGGACAAACAGTTGATTGATTACAATGCTATATGAACCTTGTTTTTTTTTTAACACACACTCACAAATACGCACCACTGACACTTTTTAATTCTTTTTCCCTGGACTCCGTAACAACAGTTCGGAAGCAAAGCTTGCTTGATGGAAAACCATACACCTTTCGAATCAGGCTAAGTGAACACGGAATTTTAACTAGTTGCTAGCACCCGCAGTAGGCGGTAGCGTTCGCACGGCTACACACGACCGCCGGAGTCTTGGTGGCACCATTTTTCAGCATCCTTCCTGCACACATTGGACGAAACACGGCGGACCACCCGACCCGCAAGCCCGGAAGGGAGCTGGAAGACTGGTCTTTTACACTGTGGTCAATGTGTCCGGCACCAGCAGCACTCACGAAGTGAACCGCTGCCCAACACGGACGGTGAGTTTTAAAGACCCGCCGCTCGGGGCCTGTTTGTTTTCCAACAATCGCCTGGTCCCGTCGGTGGCGGGCCGATCCAGCATCCTGCGAGAAGCGGCTTCATCAGCACCTTTGTTGTTTGCGTTCTGTGGCTGGTTGTTTTCGGGAGCTGGAGATGGCTGCCAGTGCGCCGAATCGTCGGATCCACCGCTCTCTCGGTACGCGCTCTCTCGGTACGCCACTGGACATGTGTCACGCCGCATGTGGCAGCACCTTCCGGCACTCACTTGCCGGCTTTCGCACTGATATGTTGGTGTGGTTCTTTTATGCTTACTTCTTGCTGATAAGATCACGCGTATTTCGGGTTAGGCGAAGTTTTTTAATCGTTCAGCTAAACGTAATCGAAGTCTTTACTGTGAAATGTTTGTTTTATGTTCGTATGTTATAACATTATATCGGAAATATTTACTGTAATCATGCTCGAATGGCAAAAACTAGATTAAACGAACTTCTTCTATTATCACAATTCTTCGTATATCTTCGATTTGTCTGATCTGATGATCTGATAAGCACAATTTCAAAAGATGTATTTGATGAGTACATACAATATTCGGACTTTTCACTCCGAATTGAAACAGAATAGCACAAAGATCTTTGGAGGTAGATTTTTTTTGAACGTCCACTCAGTAGAATTTCAAGAATTGGAATGAAACACGACTGCATATTACATATATTACATGCGTTGAACAACCATTTAGCACAGTATGCTTTGATGCATAGGCGTTGGATTTCCCAACATAACATACATACTCGAATAATAATAATAATTGAAAATAAGAGGTAAATTCGGGTCTGCATGTCCGGGACCAAAAGCAGATATTACTAGTGCGGCTTAAGTTGACAATCAGGCAGGATACATCGACCCATTGGATAGAATTTAATTTGATACTTTTGATGATGATGATGATGATGACGACGATGATGACGACGATAATGGTGTAGTGGAACACGCCGGGGTACAGATCTAACCGAAAGAACCGGTACGAAAGAACCGGTTCCAAATCCCTTCTGACATGGTTCTTAGTGTTCTTCTCAGTTTGGGCCTTCTACGCCTGCTCACTTTTTGTGTTATGTGTTATGTGTTATGTATCCTGCAATGATGCATTCTTTGGTCCTTTTTTATTTTTTTTTTGCGGGAGGTCAGACGGAAAACGGAGAAGGTTGGCAAAAAAACTAAACCTACATAAGCTCTAGAATAGTTACTGAAATCAACGTTGAAATGTGAACCCATTTTGAGTTAAAGCATCGTTTGGGTCAAAGCGAACCATCCTGGTCCTGTTAGTGTAGATCACAAATAATCAGAGATTTGGCATTCATAATAAACAGTATTTTTTATAAAATTTTCATTAAAGCATACAACATAAGCTCAACTACTCTGATTGATCAAGCTGATTTGAAGACACTGGAGGTAAAGTTCATTCGTGAAGATCAGCAGCGCTAGTTTAGAGCAGCTAACTCACAGGCCAAACGTTTACCTTGTAGCACAACGCTACATACGAAAGATGGCAAATTCAACTAATTCTACCTCGTAGAATTTCGTAGTTCCTGTTTGGGCAAGGATCACAGTAAAGGGATAGTAAAGACCCCGCCACTGCACTTCCATGTATGCGGCGATCCCATTTTCTCGCTTACAAAACCCAGCGCAGATGTCAAGATTCTCGTTCCCTGCGCCCTGTCCAGGACTGATTGCAATGAATGCAAATTTAATTGCCAATATGGCTGATGAAGCCACCTACATTCGCTCGGAGGGCGGTTTTCCTCCGTTGTCCGGTGCTCGTCACAAGTGCAAACATCGACAGGAGCGTTCCGGAACGCGCGAGATTAACGAGTTTCAGAAGCTAAAAGCTCACGGCCCAGTCAGCTGCATCGTAGCGCGGTGCAAAAATTCTAACTGATGAAGCAAACACAAAAGCGCCCCGGTAGCGTCGGGGAGCCCGCTCTTGCAGGTTGTGGACGTGGAAGTAATTTGATCGAATGTTAGAACCGGAACGACATTGTATGATGTGGGATGGTGGGAGTGTGCACTATTAGTGCAGTTTTTGCTCCCCAGCTCATGCAGACGGGATCCTATCGATGGTTGGTCCTTTTTTATTGGCGGAATTTTTATTTAGCACCACCCTTGCGAATATCCTACGATGCGGGAGCGCACGGTGAACGAGCGGTCCCAGCGGAGTTGTGGGAACTCTCGCAGGTGCCCATAAAAACAGCTCATTAATTACGTGTTTTCGAGCGGCAGAAAAGTAATCGTTAACGCTAAATCTATTTTTCTGTCTTTTTCTAATGGTCGGGGTTAAATGAAGCAAACGTGTTAAAAGTTATCCTAATGAATCGATAAAACATCCGTTAGTTTTACACGTGCAATGCACGGCCATAATGTTAACTCTTAATGTTATGGGACCTATTATTAAACTCTACGAAAGGTAGTTTCAAGCATAAATCAAAACTAAAAACCATATACAGTACCAGCCACTCATTTCCGGACATAATAAAATCGAACACATTTTCAACATTGCGCGCTAAACCTAGAGGAGAGCTTCGCTTACGCCTCTCCAACGTGGACATGCAAAAATAAGAACAAAAAATCTTGCGCGTGAAGAAAAACAGAAAAATGGAGAAAAACGCTTAATTTTGACGCGAGCATTCATTTCCGGACACCTGCAAATCGCACAAATTTTTCAACTTTGATTGTTGTCTGCTAATTTATAAAATGACGTACTAAAACCAAATCTTGTCAACAAGAAGAAAAATTTGGACATGCAGAAATAAGATCCAAAAAAAGTCGTACTTGTCTAGTAAAAACACAAAGAAATAGAACAGAACCTTGATTTTTCGCAAACATTCTATTCCGGACAGTTCATTTTTATTTCTAACGTATTCTATTCATTTGAACAGTTATAACTAGCTCCAACCTAGTTTAATATGAACATAAGGGCCTATTATGAAATTCAAACGGAAGAATCTAACGGAAAACGCGAATTTTCAGTGCACTGTAGTTTCAAACATAATGCAAAACTAAAAACCAAGTATGAATTTTATCACGGCTAAGCATTCTATCAACTTGTTCCCAATCACTGAAGTTTGTGAAAAATACCTAATATCAATTAATTTCCATTTTTAAATATAGGTTTTGTTTGAAACTTTTCCGTTTGAGTTTCATAATCCGCCCTATAATCTGATCCTATTTTAAGTTTCGCATCTATCACCGCTTTCAATCCCCCTGATAATTAACAAAATAAAGTTAAAAATGTGTTCGATTGTAAGGTGTCCGAAAATGAGTGGCTGGTGCTGTATGTAGATCGAATGCTAATGGAAGATTTTTATAAACCTGTTCTCCAACCAACGTTTCTAGTTAGACTGAACTGGATCAAAGCCTACTGCCTACATTGAAAGCCTACTTCGGTTTTGGGTTTGAAGTAGTATGTGATGTAACGGTTATGTTTCTGTTTTTATCTTCTATTCAACCGACAAAAAAGTGTTAAAAATGTGTTATTTAATGTATGTTAAGTTTAACTAAACTGAAACTGAAAAATATGCAACTCGCTTACCCATATCCTTTGAACAGTATCAGATTTCAAACATTTTTACCCAAGAGAGATTTACACTTATGTTTTTGAATAGTCTTTATCTCTCTCTATCCCTCTCTCTCTCTCTCTCTCTCTCTCTCTCTCTCTCTCTATCTCTTTCTCTCTCGTTCTATCTATCTATGTCTATCTCTTCCCGCTCACGGTTGAGCGCGTCATGCTGGCATGGCCTGTTCACCAATCGCCCTCAATGATACTCGGTCCATAGCTGCAGGCCAGTGATCGTATCCTCACGGCCGACACCACCGTCAGGATGTCAGGTCCTCTGAACAACTCAGCAAACTCGTAGTTCATACTCTTTCTCTTCTGGTTCTGGAGGGATCTGGTTCGAAGGAGTTTGTGGAGCCTGTGATAGACATGATTCTCCTGTACAATGCGTCTTCGAATTTTACTGCTCCAGTTGTTGTCCAACAGTTATGATCATATTATTATCACCTCGAGATCGTCGCCATCGACTGATACAGTGTCCCAGTGAGACAGACCCTATCACGATCAGCAAGCAGGTACTTCGGCTTCGTCGCATGGATCATTAGTTAAATCCTACCGGCTTCGTGTTTCAGTGTTCGGGTTCGTTCGATCAGTTCGATCTATGGTATCGTAGGCCGCCAGGTGGTGCTCTCGAAATTTCTGAAGGAGCTTCCGCAAAGTAAAAATTTGGTCGGCTCACGATTTTCCTCCAACAAAACCGACTTGGTATCTTCCGACGAAATCTGTAGCAAGTGGCGCCAGTCTGCAGAAGTTAATTCGGAACAAGATTTTGTAGGCGGCATTGAGGGCCGTGATGGCACTAGATGTGGGTAGTATGATTTGCGATTTCACAGTTTTGCCATTTCCGTACACTTCCGAAAAAGCGTACTTCTTCTACTTCTTTAAGCACTACTGCGGGCCACCTTTGAGGTGAATTTAACCATTTGAGGGTGAATTTTGATGACATTTGGCTAGTTTTTAAGAGAATGCTTCGTGTACCAAACCAACCTCAGCGGGAGGAAAAGAGGTCAGAAGAGTAAAGTAAATCGCTGCGCGGAACTTATAATGCATTATCATATAAAAATATTCAAGCAACAGTGTATCAAATTCCTTCTAAATTGCCTCAACGTTCATTGGATCCTAATTGCCAAAGCTGCAAGAGCTTGGCAATCATTACACAAATGTATAAAAGTATTTTCAGATTAAAATTTTTACCCCATTATTTCATTGTTTAAAAAATCTCACTTTAACTTAGTTATTGTGGGTCGAGTTTTATTGTATGTTTCACTAAACTTTCATGTAATAGATCCCCAAAACACATTTAACTCCGGGTTTAAGTTTTAATCAAAACGTCGGATAATTAACTACGTTTTGGGAGACAACCTAGTAATGATCCAGAAGAACGAATTGGGAAATTGTAGGTTTGTGATTTTCTACTGTATCTACTTTGGGTACGCTACACTAATTTCTATAATTGTCTTGTCACTGACAAAACTATTGCTGGAATATAACAAGCTATATCACAAGTGCTTTGTACTACACAACAAGCTTATGAGAGGAAAACACCTACCTTCGAACGCGACACCTGTAGCCATGCTGACGACGGGTTGGGCTGAGATTTTCTCCCTGCTCATCCGTCCTCCTTTGCGGCGCGCTTTCTATCGATCGTAGTATGCGATGCATCGACAAAACGTACCACATTTGCGTGTTGCTGCTGACGATTGCTTCCCGTTGAGTCCGTCGTGTCCGTTGCGCTGGAGCTATAGTCTGGCGTGAGTCCCACGGACGCCAGTTTTTGGTGCGGTGACTGAGGAAAATTCGGAACCAGTTATAGGGAACTACCCCGACCGAGTCGCGCGAGACGAAACGCTTCCCTTACCCATCGCTCGAGATCGCAGAACTGTATCGTGTAGGTGGCGGCACTTCCGGACGGTAGGAGGGAATGGAACTTCCGTAGCTGCAAACCGCGCTGCGAAACGAACAGCACCGCCACGGATCGGGCTACGAAATGTTCCTGGATAGGATTCGCGTCCGTAGCAGCGCTTTCGCTGGTATTCGCATCCGGGGACCCGGATTCCACCGGAACATCGATGCCGTTCGATGTCATCGTGGCAAGGTTCAGCCGCATACTGATGTCCGCTGGCTGGATGGAGCGCGAGATACTGGGACCACGCGGATGGAGGCAGGTCGTTGTCAAGGTAATGTAACGCTCTAACATAGGGTTTGGCGTTGCGTGATATCCATCAGTTAAACGAACGTCCCGGTTGGGCTTTGTCTGGACGGTCTGAGTCATGATTTGTTTGTATCGCGGAGTGAGGTGTGAATGCGATGAATAGCTGAGCGAGATCTCTCTGATGGTTTGCTCCCAGACCTACATTGTAGAGAAACAATTCGTTCTAATGATTTGTTTATGTTTGTGTACAGTAATGGTATTATATTTGATCGTTTTTTATTTGTTATTTAATTTCCAACAGCTAACAAATCTCTACAAACAAATCTTTATAGTTATGCTTGCGTTAATTGAAAAAATACTAGAACACGAAATCTCCATACTAGTTTTTATCCATATTAGCATCCATCAGAGCATCGCAGCAGGCTAACTCTTTGTGTCGCAACACTGCGCATAACACTATCTTCCAGTCAGTTTAACAATTGTTTACCATATCTGTTTAGCCACCACGGTTTAGGCTAGTGTATGTTTTTGATAGTTCAGTCTTCAGTTGTTGTTGTTTGTATGGCTTTAAGAGACTTTGAGCCTTTTCGGCTTCTTTCGTCTCTTAGTTTAGTCTTCAGTCTTGTTTAATGCTAGGTTAGTGTTAGTTTTTATTTTTGTCAGAATAAGTTGTATAACGAACAATGAACAGTGAAGTTAGTTATGACTAGTTAATTTGTTCTTGTTACAGGACTTACAGGCCCAACAAGTTATTTTTGGCCCCGTGTCATTTCTCGGGCTTTTCTAGCCCTGGTCATGATGTTCAGTCCTATTTTTAGTCGCAGCCCCATTATAGGTCCTGGTTCCCGGTTGTACTTGTGCCACGACAATGCTGCGCATTCCTCAAAAAACATGTAAAGGAACATTACAAAAATGATATTACTTTTTCTTTGATTCGTAATGATCCAAAGAGGCCATTTGCGAATTTGAACCTAATTTGCTCCCTATGGAGAACTAAGAATACCAAATGTAATACAGTTTAAAGCTCCTGATTATTTGTGTCAGTTGTGTTAAGTAAAAACTTAACTAAGCCCTAAACAAATTCACATTATGCTTCGTATTTTCTCAACATTACCCCATCAAACGAGATGGACTTTTGTCCACCCTAACCGTTTTCTTCGAACTAAACTGTTACAGGATATTTTTAAAAAGTTAGAATATATTTGTCTTCGATTCATAACAACTATTGGCCTGTGTTTAGTTCTTATTTGCCTACCACTGGTATGATGCAGCCGTAAGTAAATGGGCACTAAACATGAGCCATGACGACGCCACAGCGCAAGGATACTAATAATAGTAGCCACACGATGCCGGTTATCTTATACGTGCTGCCTTATTTTTAGACCCACCGAAACTATGTTTTGTGAATGGTTCGAGCATCATTGAGCGATACACACGCGTCGTTTTGGTGGTCGTTTGTTGTCTACTTCCTTTAGCGAGAACCATAGCTAAAAACACTTCCTCATTGTTGCGATCTTGAAGAAACTCACTTCTTCGTCAAACAGTAACACGACATAATTTCGCTGTATCATGATACAGGAGAACAAAAGTTCGCACGGCACTTAGATAAGCGAAACAAAACACCTGCATCATGGGTCCGTGAAACAGCCGTAATCTTATCGAGCTAGATTTTGCTCTCCGGTGTGCGCATTACGTTGTCATAGTTTTCCTTTCTTGACGGTTTTTGTTGCCTTTGTCGTGTCGGGTTTCGTCGGTTCCGGTGTCAGCTCGTGTACCGGCTCGGGGATGATCTTCTGCACAAAGTCAATAACACGCAGCAGCTGGTCTTTCTTGATTTCGTGCATTGCGGACCGGTGGGGGACGAACTGACCGCGCACACCGAGCTTCGCCAGCTCGTCGAACGCCGTTTGGCCCCACTCGAGCGGTACCAGCGTGTCCCGCTCGCCATGCATCATGAGCAGTTCCGGCAGATGCTCCTCCGGCGCGACGCAACCCAACGAATCGTACACGATGCTGCCGGTGTTGAGGAAGGACGAGATGGCAAACACACCGCCCAAGTCCCGGTTCAGGTGGTAGCCAGCGTGCAACGCCAGCGCACCACCCATCGAGAAACCACCGACGACGATCCGGTTCAACGGAACGCCGGCTGCTAGCTCACGCACCAGCATCTCGTTCACGGTGTCGTATATCGAGGCGAGCGAGGTTCGAATCTCCGGACAGTCCATTTCGATACGCTTCCGGTTGAACCACACGTTCGAATTTTCCCCACCCATCGGTGTGTACGGTTGGACCGGGGCGGTCGGAATGATGACCTTAATATGCGGAAATTCTAGATCTTTACCGAGCAGAAAACGGATCCATTCCGTCAGACCATTGCCAGTGTCGCCTGCGGAGAAACGTAACGAAAACCCCGAACCCCCATCGATGGTTAATGCACGAATTTGAATTTAAAATCACACTACGTTCACGCGAAGGTCGAACGACAGTGGACCTTTCTTTACATATCCACAATGGTTCGTTTTGTTTTGCTTTACATAACACTCACCGGAACCGTGCAAGAATATCAGTGTTCCGGCATGTTTCTTCCCCGTCGGATTGAAAACTTTCTCTATCAATCTCATCGCAGAGACTACGGAAGTTTTACGTATGCAACAAACTATCTTATCACAGCGGGTTGATATCTAGCTTATCAACTAATAGATACCGTAAAAGCGAATAAATTTAAACCGTTCACGAATAACACGAGCTACGTGCTACAAGACGGTGGCGTAAAATGTAAACAAACATCCAAGTACACATCGGGCTGACGTGCTGTGAGAGGTTGGTGTACAGTCGGGCGTGGGTTATCCGTGAACTGCCGGATCAGACGTACATTCGAATATGCAGTAGGATAGGTTCAGTTCTGACCGACAATTTATATCCATTATTATCGTGTAGGAATCATAAATATCAGTCCGCATACAAGTATTAGCAGATATAATTAAGTTTATTAGAAGAAGTAGTGCTTTTTAATAAAAAAAATGGATACGGATCGTCTTTGCAAAAAATACGATACGACGACTCAACGTTTCTGCGTTCCGCGATTAAAACAAAAACAATAGTGTTAATAAAGGTATGCAACTATGGCAGTTAAAAAAAGCAGTTTTATCAAATACTACTTAGTAGCAAATTACTTTCTTTATTTAAAAAAAAAACAAAAAGTGGTCGTATAGTTGTGTTTTGGACTGTATTTTCCGACCCGATGTACGCCTTTTTCATCCATTCGCTCTAATGAGTTTAATGACGAAGAATCGCGAAGTCTAGAATATTGAATAAAAATCGAAAGGCAGCTCGGGCCATGTCCCGATATTAGGGGTTCGAAAAATTGGAAACAGCACTACGTAATTTATCGTCGTCACCTGCTGCTATGCAAACTTTGCGGCAGCTTTATTTGATTTTTTTCCTAATTAGAAACCCTAATGTGCCTATTTACAGTATTGAAGATTGTAGAAAATAATAAAAAGTTATAACAGCTTCCAGAGGGGTTTGTGCAAAATCTCAGTTTTGTTCTCCAATCCGTCCTCCCTTCGTCAGATGGCCTTCTTAACAATCGGGGGCAACGCCGAACCGTGCAGCAATGCGAGTCTTCGGTTTCGATTTGACGTTCTGTAGAATATGCACAAAATATGGCAGAAAAAGTGACCGTTAGTGAGCGATACACCCAGACCAAACAATGAAATGCGTTTATGGGTGCACTTACCTTCACGATGGTGGCGTCCTCAATCTTCGAATCAGCCGAAACGACCGGTACCTTTCGGGCCGGTATGGCAGCACCATTCTGTTTATTTTTTTGCTGCTTGCTTTTATGTTGATCTTTTGGCTTCTGGGAAAGGAAGCTGGTGAACCCTTGTTTCGTTTCCGCCTGCTTCTGTTCGACCTCCTGCCGTCGGCGTGCATGTTTCTCGTTAAAGCTATTCTGCGTCCTTGATGCCGTTATCGTCGTCGTCGTCGTTGTTCCCGTCGTCGTCATTGTTTGTTGTACCGATGAGATCGATTCCACGTCGGATAGGATATTCCCAGTCCGCCCGCCTGCTTCTCCTCCTGCTCCACCTCCTCCTTTGGCAGTCTTTTTCATTGCCTGCAGCGGCACGAAGGCTCCACTACCGGCTGGGTTGTTGCGTGAGGTTAAATTGTGAGGACCCTTAGGTCCCCAGCTGGGTTGTTGTGGCTGTTGATGCTGCTGCATCGGCGGCATATGTCTTGGTTGGCCTGGATTCATCAGACCGTCGGTCGGACCACCGAAGGGCATCGGCGGTCTTACCTGCATTTGTGTCATCATTGGTGCAAACGGCTCCATCCGGTACACTGGATGCTGCACTAGCATTGCACCGAACGGTGGTGGCTGGTGGGGCTGCACCTCATATGTATGATTCGGTGGGCGAAAAATTGGAGGGCGGAAACCCATCGACATTGGGTTTGGTGCAACCATTGCATATGGTGTCATAAAAGGGTTCGCACTCATACCAACATTACCGCCAACAGGTTGACTGACGTTGCCAACACTGCTACGGACAGCATTGGCGTCCGGGAAAGCTACCGTCGTCATTGGCCCGGGTGCCGACATCTGTCGCTGCCACTGGATCGGCGGCTTCGGCAGGCTGGCCGGTGCCGGTCCCGCCATATTAGTCACCGCCGGTTGCTCCTGACTCGGCCCGCCCGGCTCGCTGATGCGGAGCATCTGCTTCAGTATGCCGGCCAAATTTTCGCCGTCCGCCGAAACCGGTTGTTTCTCCGATTTTCGAACATCCTGGGGGGGAGCTGCCGGTTGGCGCCATGAATCAGATTTCGGCACTGATTCTCGTTTTATTTGCCGGTGGGATGACCACGGATGACCCGGATGGCCACTAGTGGGATGACGTGGCGATGAACCCTGCACGAACTGTTGAACATCGCAATCGTCGAACAGACCGCCGCTGTTGCTGCTACTGGCCACTTTCGGCGATTCCTTCAACTTCTTCCACAACCGTTCGAACTCAACTTTTCTATTCGATTCCGTTCCTGGCGTGGCCGTGTCGTGTTCGGCTGTGTTCGGTGCGGTAGAATCGACGACGCCCGGAGGCGAATTACGCCAAACATTGGTTCTTGTACCGATGCGCTCGTTAATGCGCCGCTGTATGGATTCTTTGGTCGCAGATATAGATTTAATACCATCGCTGACGGCTGGAGCATTCGCTTCTTTCCTGGTCTTCCCGCCAACCGGAAATACCTTGTACGAGTGTCCTGCCGATGCTTTGCCGTGCGAGATGTTCATCACTGCGCCCTGCACCAACCGTAGCACCCGTTTCTCCGTCCGGGCGATGTTGTAAATGGAAACTCCTTTGTCGAAGGGCTGATCGAACAGAACCTCGAAGTAGCTGTCCTCCTGTCCGATCGCTTCTCGTCGCACCGGATTCGGGTCGGTCACGCGATGGATGCCGATGATGGTTCCCCTCGCACCCGGCGGTGCGTCTTCCGTTTCCTGCGCCACGATCACGCGATCGAGCAGCTCGAAGCTGGCGGACGGATCGATAAGCTTGGCCCGCTTCGTTCCGGGCCGGTACAGATCGTGCGGACCGACAAACATCGTCTGCACCTTCGGTTGATGCTCGGTGCGATACTGATCAACCAGTTCCGCCAGCTGCTCGATGGCTGGTTGCTCCAGCAGTGCGATGCCACAGCTTCGCCGCTCCGCACTGACGTGATCCTGCGTCTTTAGCCAGTCGTACAGCTCCTTCAGCTTTCCTTCATTTCCTTCTCCGAAGAGGTCCGACTCGAAAAATACATTCGTTTTGTGCGCCATTTCCAGCCGCTCCATCATGCCCGGCACCCGGTCCATGTACTGGCGCAGCAGAGTGACCGTTTTCTCTGAAAATAGCCACGTCCGGTGCACCTTGCGACAGTATCCGACCGCTTCCTCGTCCTTCGAGATCATGCGCAGACGTAACCCGATATTGAGTGTTTTTTCGTCCACGTTGAGCGCCCGGTGACCGCCGGGTGCGACCAGTATCGTGCCGGTCAGCTGTAGCAGCAGCGCGACGGATATGCCCAGCATGGCGGCCGTATCGTTCGCATTGCGGTAGGCTTTGTGCGAACGTTGGTGTGTTTCAAACACCACAGCGAAGTCAGGCTCCTCGTACACGAGAAAGCGGGCCTGAATGCGGCCCGTCGATCCAGACACGTCCGCCACATGGCCCATGCTACCGTAGAATTCTGTCGCGCGCAGAAATACAGTGCCCGCGGGTGGAAACATTTCCACCATCGTAAGGTACGGTTTTTGCTTTTTCATGACGTCCTTCACATCGAGCACAATAGTCTGTTGAAGATGGTGAAAAGGTTTGGTTAGACACAGGGATGGCACTAGGATCAATCGGTATGTGCGTCTGCTTAGGGTCTTTGCGTATCATTGCCATACCATGCCTCAATGATACAAAAAGAGCATGCAACACGCCAACTAAACACTACCCATATCTTACCTGTGCCGGATAAGGCATGTCAACATTATTCCACAGCCTGTTTAGTACAAATCCATTATCCTTCAGGACGTACTCCGTACCGGAGCAGGCTCGAACGTGCACCAGCTGCTTGATAGAGCCGACGTTTATCGCGAGCCGGTTGTTGTTGCTGCGGAAACAATTGTCGGGAGTAATAATTGTAAACCATTTGTTTGCCATTACTTTCGACTTACTGTTCCGTTATCGATCGGCACCACATGTTGAACGAGCGCTCATCCGTCTGAATCGGTTCGCTATTTCGTTCGTACGTTTTCGACCGATCCGCTACCCGCACAACAATCGCCTCCATGAGGTGCGGCCAGCTGACATGCACAATTGCACCGATAAGCTTCTTAGCCAGCTCGGCCGTGTCCGCTGGTGATGCAGACGGATCCAGCACAACGACCATACTGTCGTTTTTGCTAGGAAAGTTGAAGATCTTCACACGAAGTTCCTTCAGTTCACCCTAGGTATGTTGTAGAAAGGAGAGCAAAAAAAATGAGGTTAGTAAAACAAAAAAAGGAACTCTTTGTCGCTCTCTCTCTCTCTCTCTCTCTCTCTCTCTCGCTCTCTCTCTCTCTCTTCCGTAAACTTACGTGGTACGGTAAATGTTTGAAAGTAGGAAATCCTTTGGCGTAGCCGTGCAGCACGGCCCCTTTTGAGGGTCCGAGCACCAGCTTGTCTTCCGTGACATGCAGACTATCGCGCCATATGTCGGTTCGCCGTACCGGCAGCTCGGCGATGTACGCGAAGCCATACTTCGCCTCCAGCGGTGACTTTTGCTGTGCATCGTACTGATACTGCAGCATCGGACCGTGCACATTGCGTCGCTTCTCCTCGTCCGTGAGGAACGCATCGCACGGACGCATCGCATTGAGCAGGCGTTTTTCGTCGATGAACGGAATCAAAACGACGGCTTCCCATGCCTGCTGCTTACCGTTCAGATCCGTGCTGAACTGCGGTGGATAGAAGTCGTACACCGAGCTGGACGGATCCATCATCAGCTGATGGTAGGCGGCCGGTAGATGCTGCCTGCTGGCCGCGGGCAGCACACTGAGCAGTTGCTGGAACGGCAGGAACGGATTGGCGAGTTCGTAATCTAGTCTTAAATGTGCGAAGTTGTCCACATCGCTTATGAATGGCGCGTAGTGGTGCGGATAGTACCACGACCACGACACCACCCCCCTGTAGTAGTAGTGGAGGGTCCACTGCAACGCTCGTATGTAGCATTCCGCCTGTTCCGCGCGAACCTCTCTAGCAACAACAAAAAAAAGGAGAAACAAACATATAGTGCTTTGCGTAGACAAAAGTGTTTTGCAGCGTTTGGTAACACTATTGGTACTTAGGTAAACTAAGAAAAGAAATCAAAAGGCTCACAAAATAAGCATTAGCTGTGTATGTAAGTGAGTATCGAAATTAGTTTGATAACTATATGAGATGAGAGCCAGAATTTGCAGATGGGCTACGAATTATGGACGAGAAAAACGTTCTTGATGAGCCGCACATACTTTTCCACACAACCTGTGTTGACAACTGTATGTTCTCTGCTCTACTTGCTCCATTGGAATGGAAAGAATGTTCTTCTTCTTCTTCGTCTGTGTGGCTATGCTTAGGTTGAACTGGTGAATCCAGCTTCCTGGGCCTTCACCAGGTAATCCATAAGATAGAGCCACGAAATTAGAGACCGGCAGCTAAGGCCATATGTCCCGATGGAAAGAATGTAGATAGTGATGCGTCATGTATCGCCTTTTAACGAGTGGGTCTGGGGTGATACATTGAAGGACCACGTCGCTTATCGTACAGTTTATGTAATTCATTATTCATTATCAGGCACTTAAATGGTTTTACGCTCTTGACCTATTGGAGAAGTTCCCGGAACCACTTCTTCGCCCGAACAAGAGGCGAAAGGCAAACCCTGGCACAAAGCCTCTTAAAAGGACATTTCAACAACAACTGCTACGGCCGCGCGCGTCTTCGTTTATCGTGGCCGTTCTGGCGGAAGACACCATCTGACCTAATGCTCTTCCTGCTTTGCATGCGATCGGCTAAAAAGGACTTTACGAGGTGGGCCGAGCGGCGTCGTTCTACTAGCATGACCAACACACCGAATCTTGGTGAGCCTAATGTTCTGGTTTAATAGTAAGGTCATCTTATAACTCAGACAGCTCGTCCTTGTAACGATGATTGCAAAAATCCTCCTGAGCACGCGGCTTCATGAGATTTAGACAAGATGTGAGTACCGGGACTACGAATGCTTTATACTGCCTATGTACCTTTAAAAAATCGGAGCAATTTTGATCCTTGAAATTGACAAAAAGATGATCCATCTTCTCCAGGATATGGCGCATGGTGAAGATCTGATCAATAGTTGATTTATTTTTCGAACTTCTCTCAGTTACCAGGTATCTCTTCTGGTTAGAAACACTAGTGTCGTACTAACTAGCACTATCACATTACTTAACAGTAAATAATAATCAACGCTAGTTTTTCGTGGTACCACAGGGGTATTAGGCTCATCACTAATTCTAATAATAATCTAGAATTTAACATACGTTAAACAAAATTGAACCGAAACTGAAAGAAACTTACTCAGTGTATTCCGCAAGGCCCAACTTCGTCACATAATAGTGTTTCTTGTGGGCCTCAAATTCCTGCTCGAACAGCTCGGGATCATTCTCGATGTCGCCAAGTTCGACGATCGGTTCGCCGTCTTCCTCCGCCTCGGAACCCAGCAGATCCGAAGACATGATCAGCGCCATCAAATCCTCGTCCATAGCTGCCGACCCATTGATTTCATCGGCCGTCACATCGAACGCTTCCAGCTGGGCGTAGAGTGGAAAAGAACGTTGAAATAGCAACCGAAAGCTCTCCACCGGGATCCGCAGGGCTTACATTGTTTTTTCCACACTTTCCCTCCAAGTATTTGAGATCGGTGTAGCGTTCGAGAAACATTTCGCGATCGAAGACCGCCAGCCGTCTCATCAGCAGCTGCAGTCGAGGCAAGTTGAGCACGCCGGCCTCATTTATGTAACCATCCATTTGAGGCAGCACGTCCATGTACGCAGCGTACAGCGTGGGCAGCGCATTTTCGTTTATATGCAGGTGCGGCAGGTGGGGAATGAAATCATTCCCGACCAGATACACCAGCAGCACCCAGTCATCGATTAGCTTGTGTATGTCGAAGGGGAATCGCAAACGGCCGCGTAGGCTTGCGAACTCCAGCTCGAGATACTCGCTGAGGAGCGTCAGATGCAGCAGGTAGAAGCGGATCTCCTTCAGTACCGAAGTCTTCTTGTCGTTCTTGCCAAACTTCACTTCTTCGCGCAACAGTGAAAAGTAGCGTTCGTGCGTACACAGCCCGAGCATGATCAGATCCGCATCGAGCCCGTAGAGGCAGTGGCGCGTGTTTGGGTTGAAGTCGGGCTGTGCCTTCGCATGCCGGATGTATTCCATAATTTTATGTTCTCCTTCACCGGGTGTCTGAAAGAAGCGTTCAACGTTACATCGAGGCAGAAACACGTGCGATGCCCGTGTGCGATCAGGCAGTGAAAGCTACCTCGTGGCCACTCAGTATGACCGTGCACGCCTTCCACAGCCTGTCGGTGGCTATTTTCACTTGAATGAAATGTTCCAGTGCGTGCTGCAGCCGCACCATGAACGCCGTCCCGGGTGTGATGCAGTTGCTGTCGAAGCGATCACCTGACGGAACCGCTTCCCCTTTAGCGATGGCTTTATCCAGCAGCTCCTGTGCCTCGGCAGCCGAGCGAAAGCGGCGACCGCGCTGCTGGTTCATTTTGGCGCGCGGCGCCACCCCATCGACGGCGATGAAAAACAGCTGCTGCGGGCGAATCATTTTGAACAGATATTCCACGTAGTGGAAGATGCCCTCGAAAATGGCCTCCTCCGAGATCCGGAAGTTGACGTCCGCATCGTTAGGGTGCGAACAGTTGTGGATTATTCCATTCATGTCCAAGTACAAATTGTCAAATTCCGGCACCTAGGCACGCCGTTTGGTGAGGGTAACGGTGGCGTCGACATAGCGGTCCACGGAAGCGAACGATTAACAAAAATAGATAAGATTATTGGATAAGAAATTTCACAATGCTATTTCACCATCGTGTACGCATCGTAAACTCACGTACACACAGAGACATACGCAGGCACGCAAGGCTTACCTGATTCTCGCGAAGTAGTTCGCTCAGGCAAGGATATCGCTCGCTCATGTAGCGAAAAAATTTTGGAACACCCATCTTCTGTGATATTAGTAGGCTACGCTAGTTAGTAGTACCGTAACTGTACACTGTATATTATTGAACTATTTCGTCAACGTTAAAAAAACAAAAATGGAAGCGGACAAACAATGCCCAACACTTTGGCTCTTCGCTTTCCTTTTTTCTTTTTTTTCGTCACGCTGACAGTTCTGTCAGTGCGAACAATAACGAAGTGAAGGTGCCTGTTCACGTCAACAATACTAGAACTTATGGTTTTAACCCTTTCTTTGGCAACCAACTACGCAATACATTCCTGATAACCGGGCTACACGGGTAGGCAGCAGGCTTCGAACGTGAATAACTTTTTCATGCGCATTATATACACACAATGGTGGCATTTCGATTGTGATATAGCACTTTACGTGCTCTTAAGTGTAAAAGCACCATCATTCGACTATCGTATTGATATTTTTTCATCTTAAACTGTTCTGAAAAATCGATCAAAAATGTTTCTTTGGTATCAATAGCATCCATAGAACTCGAGATATTCGAAAACGCGTTGGCTATTTGGTTCGCCGGTTATCAAAGAAAGGGTTAATTTGGAAAACGTGCAACATGGCACGATACTAAACTGCAAAAAACAAAGAAACCCAGCCCAAACCATTGTACCAATATGGTTGTTAAATTTCTGTACAGCATAACTATTTTTCTCACAATAATGCCATTGAATTGACTTCGACCATGTCCGTGAGGCACTCTGCAAACAAAGCCAATCGTACTCCAATTTGACAACAAATGCATACTCACACATACATACTACGCTCCGTGAAAGCGATCGCGGCGGTTTTTGTGTTTTTGGGCGGTGGGAAGGATCTCATTAATAATATGTTAATTTTCTAGGTGAAACGATCGTTGGCTGCAAGGCAGCGGCAGCATGCGGCAATGAGCGAAAAGAGCAGCAGCAAAAAAAGGTAAGGTATCACCAAATTCCCCCGAAAGCACAAGCCCACCTGTTGATAACTTCTTCGTTGACCTTTTTGTACCACCGATCCGGTACGACCGTGCAATCAACGCAGAATCTCCAAGATGACGAGCAAATCATTCCTTTGGGGCGTAATCGCAGCCTCGCTGACGTGGTCCATTAGCATCTACCTGTACTGGAATCTCAGCAGCGCGCCCCCGACCGGGGGTGGTATTCAGACGGTGAAAACCCCCACCGCCGGCGCGGCCATCGACGGCGGGCGTGTTGCGATGCGCCTCCACCGGAACGGGCTGCTCGGTGCGTCAGATGGAGACAAACAGAGCAAGTCGGCCAACTGGGCCGGTCAGGGCAAAAGTTTGTTCAAGGAGAAGTACTCCAGGTTTATGCGCGAGAAGGAGCAGCGCCGCATCAGCCACCGGTTGATCGATCAGCTGCAACCGATGCTACCGAACGGGACGGACGAGTTCGGGATGGTGCAAAACTCGGAGGAACAGTTCATCCGCGACATTGGCTACAGGAAGCACGCGTTCAACGTGCTTGTCAGCAACAAGCTGGGCCCGGACCGGCCGATACCGGACACGCGGCACAAGCTGTGTCGGGCGCAGGTATACGACAAGGTGCTCCCTATCGCGTCGATTGTGATGTGCTTCTACAACGAACATCTCGAGACGCTGGTGCGTTCCATCCACACGGTGCTGCGCCGAACACCGGCCTACCTGCTGAAGGAGCTGATTCTCGTAGACGACTGCAGTGATTTCGACGAGCTGACGGTTGGCGGTCGGCTGGAGCAGGAGCTCGGACGGCTCGGCACGGACAAGGTGCGGCTGGTTCGCAACACCGACCGGGAGGGACTGATGCGGTCGCGTGTGTACGGTGCGCGCAATGCTACCGGCGAGGTGCTAATCTTTCTCGACAGTCACATCGAGGTGAACGTGGACTGGATCGAACCGCTGCTGGCGCGCATCAAGCACGACCGCACCATCCTGGCGATGCCCGTCATCGACATCGTCAATTCGGACACGTTTGCGTACACGGCGAGTCCACTGGTGCGGGGTGGCTTCAACTGGGGTCTCCACTTCAAGTGGGACAACCTGCCCAAGGGTAGCCTGGAGCGAGACACCGATTTTGTCGGGCCCTTCCACTCACCCACCATGGCCGGCGGTCTGTTCGCCATCGAGCGGGCCTACTTCACCGAGCTGGGCGAGTACGACACCGGCATGGATGTGTGGGGTGGGGAGAATCTGGAAATTTCGTTCCGCACCTGGCAGTGCGGGGGCTCGATCGAGCTGTTGCCCTGCTCCCGCATCGGGCACGTGTTCCGGAAGCGGCGCCCTTACGGTTCGCCCGACGGGCAGGACACGATGATACGCAACTCGCTGCGACTGGCACACGTCTGGATGGACGATTACATACGATACTTCTACGAGCAGCAACCGCAGGCGCGCCACGTCCCGTACGGTGATGTGAGCGAACGCCGGCAGCTACGCGAACGGCTTGGCTGTAAACCGTTCCGCTGGTACCTGGACAACATCTACCCGCAGTTGCGAGTGCCGGGCGCCAAAAGCACCGCCGACAAGCAGGCGGACGCCGATGATGCCACGCAGCCCAAGTTCGAGCCGTGGCACTCGCGCAAACGAAACTACGTCGCCAGCTTCCAGGTACGTCTGTCCAACAGCACGCTCTGCCTGTCAACCGAGCTGGACAGCGAGAAAAGCCTCTGGAAGAAGGGTTCCGCATTGGCACTGCAGCCCTGTTTGCGCGTGAAGCACCAGACCTGGTACGAGACGGAAAAATCGGAACTGGTGCTGGGCCAGCTGCTCTGTCTGGATGCGCCGTCCAGCGCGACCAAGGGCCGACCGAAACTGAACAAATGCCATGAGATGGGCGGTGATCAGGCGTGGAAACACCGGAAAACGGTAGGTGGACGTGAGCGAAGCAGTGGGGTGTTATTACCAAAGCGATCAGTGCATCTTATTTTTCCTGTTTTCCCCGCTTTTTCAGTCCGGCACACCGATCTACAATATTGCTTCCGGCAGCTGTTTAACTGTGAAAGACATACGCAAAGGATCTCCGGTTGGGCTGGACCTTTGCGTCAGCTCCCCACGCAGCACATGGGATCTGATAATGACGTGACAGGGATAGAACTGACAATGACTCGTGATGATGACGGGGCGGGAAATCTTTTGTATTCTGAATAGACTTTATTTTTGTATTTTTTTGTATGTTGTTTTGTACCCTCTACTAGGCGTTTATATCTTAGATAGGGCAATAAATGTGTAAACTATACATTGTACATAACGCTGCGTACCTTCACATTTTATTGCATCCGGAATTCCTATCAGCGTAATCACGGTTCGTCATCACCATTCGCAACTTGAGAACCGTTGCTAAACCTTGTTGAGGTTTTGTATATCAAATAGATGCCATGCGACTAGTGTTGGGCAAAGTGCGTGTGTTCCCACTGTGCGCACAGCACATGTCATTCCCCCCCTCCGGATATCGATCGACATTCAGATTTAGATCCCACATGGGATCGGATTTGCACATCACCGGTGTGCATCACTAGAAGTGCTACGAATGCGGCACGGTGCTAGAAGTACTAGGTGTGCGGCACTGTGCTAGTTTCGCACAGCACAGTATGGTGCGTGTGCGCGTGAGCACAGCACACCAAATTTTTTGCTTTGCCCAACACTACATGCGACCTTATTGCCGCCTTTGACCGTACTCGGAAAAGTTAGGATACTTTGAGAACTGGAAGTCTTCTGGTTGTGATCCTAATGGCTGAGGATTTTTTTACCAAACAACCTTTACTTATCGTTCTCGTTTACTAGCTACGTCTGGCGTTGCTCAGATCATTAGTAGTCTGAGTCCATTACTATTCCCTATCTTCATTAACGACCTGATTACACACAGTGTTTATGACTGTCAAAAACAAGAGTTATAGCCGGCGGAATTAAACATTGCTGACATTGGTGATATAAAGAACAGTTAACTTAAACAATCAGGACATATGGCCTGTGCTGCTGGTCTCTACTTTTGTGGCTTCATTTTACGGATTACCTGGAGAAGGCCCAGGAAGCTGGTTTTTCGAAGTCGACCTGAGCATAACCACACAGACGAAGAAGATGAAGAATATTGGTGATTGGTGTAGTCCATGTTGCTGAAATAACAAAGTATCCACCGTAAAGTCTTTTGCGGCAACGTAGTAATTATAGACGAAATCAAGGTGGACATTTATACGGTTTCGGACCTTTGAGGATAGATTCATTGTAATTTCAGACTGTGAACTAAAAACTATAACTAGAAACACCTCATATTCTTGCATAATAGTGATCTCGGAGTGTTGATAGATGAGAAGCTTACATTTCGCCAATACATCCAAAGTTTAGCATCTAGAGCAAACCAAATGTCGACCTCACAGCTGCGTTATCTGGTGTCCTCTCTCAGCCGGCTCCTTACTCGTTTGGTAAGTATTCAACGTTGACTTACAAGGTTTTTTTTAATGCAACTGCCTCGTCAAAACCCTGAAAACCCTCCATATAATCAACTTTGTCTTTTTCGAGGCAATGAATTGCCTTATAGCCGTGTTGAAAACATTCAGAGTACATTTTTCAAAGTATATAATAGCCGATATTGAAATGTTTCGGGTAAAACGCACGGGAACTTAATGCTGTCTTCGATATGTATGATTTTAATATGTTCGCCTCAGTGCTCAAAAAACGTCTCCGTTTCCGTCAGCAGTGTTCCGTTACGATCCTCCAAATTATCAATAAAAATTCACTTCTAACAGATTATATTATACGACGGAAGCTCTAAAAAGCAAACATTCATCGATTCGTAATGTTAAACACCATCAGCTGTTTATTTCACGTTGTATAAATATAATAATGTTAGCGATATCGTAAAACTATCCGCCTTTTCGGGATGGTCGCAGGGCGTTACTAGCATATGTTGCTGCGATGCAGGTTTTTCCTATCGCACACGACAACGGAGACACACCCCGCGTGCGTACAGAATTCGTTCAAATAATTAACGACTCCTGTCAGATGGTTTCGACTGTCCCCGGATCTTTAAAACGGGCCAAACCTCCAACCGCCCCGGAAAAAGGTAAACTCCACAGACAGACGCGCGCTCCGGAGCGCAGAAAGAGAGCTCAAGATCACTTGAACCAGAACGTAAGCGGGCGAGCGATGCTGCCAAAGCTCTCGAACGGATTGCCCACACCGGTTCCGGCAGCGGCGGCAGCACCACGCTGCGGCTGCACGTTGATCACATCGTTAATCTCGTGAATGATGCCGTTCCGTGCGACCACATCGCACTTCGTAATACCGGCGTTCTGCACCTGCGGCCGTCGGTTCCGGTTCAGCTTCAGCTGCTGTCCGCTGACCGTTTCGGTCGTGCGCACGAACGGCCATTCGGAGGGCACGATGCCGGTGCAGCAGATCACGTTCGGCAGCACGTGCGCACGAATCACGCGTTCCAGCTCGTCCTGGTTCTGCACCGTCTCCTGGTACCAGGCGTCCACCTCGAGGAAGACGTCGTTCTTCGGCACCAGCAGCGTCAGGCCGGATTCCGGCGCCGTCAGCAGCTCGGTGAGATTGGTCAGGCTGACCAGCCGCTGGAACATGCTGTACTCCGGGTTGGCGGTCAGCGCTTCCATCAGATTCTGTGGGGAAGAAATGTAAAGAACTGTGCTGTAGAAACGATGGTTTCCGGCGCACTGGTGATCAATAAACCTACCATTTTCGGCACATCCAGAACCTTGTCGATCTCGTGCACCACCGAACCGCACGTCTCTTCGTCGAAATGCACCAGCCGGGCACAGTTGACCGTCGCACGGTTCATGACTGTCGTGAAAACGGGATTCTATCGTTGGGAGAGAAGGAAACGCTTCAGAATCAGACATCCACATGGGTCATCCACGGGGGTGGGTGGGTCAATCGATCCTACCGTCGTGTAAAGATTAACGCGCACACTCTGCCCGGCCATCGTCGGTACGCTCGTTTCCTCCAGGGCGCACGTTTTGATCAACGGCTCAGCGACGTGGTACTCGAGGAACTCTTTCAGGGCCGCGTTGTCGCGCAGACTTTCCGGGTGTTCCTTCAGCTGCCGGATCCAGTAGCGCCCCGTTTCCGTCTGCTCGAACGCCTGGTCGGTCGGAATGAAGAACGTCCGATTGGATAGCCCGTCGAACGTGTCCTCCAGCCCGGCATCGGTGATCAGCTGCTTGAACACGGTCAGATTGTGGCTGGACAGTGTGTTCGATATCGGCATACCGCTATCGGTCGGCAGCACGGTGTCGATCACGTGCAGGACGCCATTGCTGGCCACCACATCGCTTTCCTCGATCGTCGCCAGCCCGTTGATGCGAATGCGCTGCGTCTTCTTGGTCTGCGCTTCCTCGATTTCGCCCATCTCGGTGGCGCCAGCGACGGACGGCGGGCGCGTCTTGCCCACCATCGCGTACTCGAACTCGAGCTTCTCGTTCAGCATGTTGTACGTGGACGTCTTGACGCCATTAACGGCAGCGAGCGAACAGAACGTAATGTCCAGGATGTGGTTCTTCAGAATGTCTGCGGGCATGCGAGAAGTGGTGAGAAAGTGGGTGGAGTGAGTTATCGCAAGACGATCGTAAAAGGTAATCCGATTGCTGGAGGCGCCGTAGGGGAAGCGATAAAATTGGTACAAATTGGCACCCGATGGAAAAAAATCCACTTCCAAAAATCACTCCCAAATCGTCATGCAGTCCCCCCCCCATTTAGGGAGACGTGCTTCGCGTGCACAAATGCGTCCTTGAACACATCGGTTTAAACGTAGCAGCATTCTGCATCGCCGGAAATTGATCATGACATGCAGATTGAATCCAACGTCTGGATGATAAGTACCGACAGTTTCGATCTGATTCGTGTCATAACAGTTTGTTTCACCCATGGATCAGACAAAAGATACACTCTTCTGCGGCGAGATATGACATTGTGAACGAACAACACCACTTTTTACAAACATGACCTGTAATTATTTTACTTATGATGGATGGATGACTCTTTCGATGAGTTCGGAATAAGGGGGGTTTCTAGAGTTGCTCATTATCCTACATTACAGTATGTTAGTTCTTCGTTGAAAAGGGATTCATACGTAAGGTGTTAGATTCCATACAGCCACCTATAAATACACGGCAGATCTTGGGTTCCTGACTCAACCGGATGCATATATAAGGTTTGGACCTAAATTGACAAGTCATTTTGCTGCGAATAACCCAACCTATTGTAGACACCTATTGTAGACACTATAACCACAAAGCGCTGCGCAGAAAAATAACCGAACAGAGGAATTTGCATATTAGCCATAGTCTGCATATTGAGCAATTTTTGAAAACGTACGATCTACACATCGGCATGAATGAAGTCTTGAAATTGCTTCGAAATTTTGTCGTCTAGTCTGGTTTACAAGATACGACTCAAAGCCGGGATATTATTGTGCGTACTGGTGCGCCAGTTTCAATGTTATTTCATTTCAAAACAGCGTTATCTTCGAATATGAATAGGGGAAATTTCACAAAGAGTCATACAATTCATGGGAGATAATCAATAACGCAAAATGAGAAGACGTGTCCGTAAGAGATTTTTACATTCGAACCTTAAGTCTAGGCTTAAGAGCTTCAAGAGAGTTGATACAACTTGATCAAAACAACCAATTCAAGACTTCAAAGAGAACATCGCTTTCGCTGAACAACCAGACTGAACACACACGTTTTCATTAGCCGTCTCTTAGAAGAAACAATTAAATTGAACCAGTCATGTTTTTTTTCTTCCACCCATCCATACTTTTCCGCTGGATCTGGTGTGTGTGGCAGGATGATTTATGCAATTGGACAACAATTGGCCATTTGTAACAGATTCTGACACAGTGCTGTTCTTCATTTTACCTCACCAATGACACGCACCATACGCCGCCGTTCAGAACGGGTCGAACGACCATGCTGGTCACGTACACAGCACGCCGGCCAACACAATGCGCACCGTAATTGTGAATGATGCAAAGTGACAAATAAAAAACGAGAATCCCCCCGTACCCAAGAACCATTCGGATTCGCGGGCTGGCGAAATCATTAGTCATCCTTTAGGTGTAAATAATCGATGCGTCCACGCCCGTCCACGTCCACACGAAAGGCTCCACTGGATGGTACGGCTCGCGAGAAATGGAACCAATTTGGCATGCGCTAGCGGAAATTTGTCGTGTGCGTGTGTAACTTACTCATGGCGCAGCCATTGCCCGCCTTCAGCTTGCGGCGGATGTCTTTGTCCAGCTTGAGGAACGCGTCGTCGTTCGGGGCGAAGATGGTGTAGTGCTTGTCATCGCCCTGTTCGCGCAGCATCCGGTCCAGCCCGGTCATCTCGAGGAACGTGCGCATCAGCGTCATGTCGTCGCGCGCCTCCACAATGTCCATCAGGCTGTTGCGTGCCGGCACCAGCACCCGATCCACGACGTGCACGATACCCCGGTCGGCCATGCGGTTCAATTTCACGAGCGGGGCACAGTTGGCAGTGTACCGGTACGGATGCTCGGCGTAAGATTGGTCGCGTGCAGCCCCCATTGGTCCGCGCGGGTAGATGTTGATGCGAATGTTTGCGCCCGGCAGGTCCGTCTTCAGCAGCTGCTCATTACTGACGTCCTCGATGTGATACGTTCCGTTGACGGTGTGGGCTAGGATCACGTCCCGCGCGGTCATGCTGGCGAAGTCGATCGCGCGTTTCGCACGTGCCATCGGATCAAACGCAACCAGGTTCTGAATAGAAGAGATGAAATTGGAAACAAAAAGAAAAACAATAATTGTACTGCAAATGGAGGAGCATATATGGGGGGGGAGGGAGACCGCAGTACTAACATTCTCCCACATCTGCTCGGCGAAGGTACTGTAGGCACTGTCCGGCACGACGAACAGCGTCACATCGTTCTCCAGCGTAGCCTCGAGACCACTCTTCTTGAGCGTGGAGATGAACTCCTTCGCGCCGAGCCGTTCAACCGTTTCCTCCATCGTGTACAGGTCCAGCTTCTGGCAGTGCGCGTTCGGTGGTCCATTGCGCGGTCGGCCGAAACCGTGACAGCACTGGCGTGTAATCTTTTCCGTGCGCTTCCGGCCGTTTACGTTTTTGCTGTGGAACGATCGACCAAGAGAGGCAAGTTATTGGGTTGAATGGTTTTTTTTCTCTCGGTCTTTCTTCCAAAGAGTACGGGCACGTTTCGCTTACATTGAAGTGCAGACGTATTTATGCTGCTTTTCGGCGCACGATTGCACGTTCAGGTTGAACGAGCTGAAACCATGGAAACCGAAGCTGCCGGCACCACCTGCACTGCCACCGTTGACCGAAACTTCCTCGTTGTCATCCGAGGTGATGTCTTCTTCTTTTTCCTCGCGCTCCGTGCACACATTATCTCTGTAATGTGGAGTAATGAGTAAATTACAGCTTGAAATATGATTGATTTGTAGCTCAAGATATTCAAAACCAGAGCCATACCCTATCGGAAATGTTTCCCCGTACGCAGAACTGAATATATCTTCTGGGGGTTTCTGTATCAGAATCAAGTACAACTGCATCAGTGCCCCAAACGAAAAGCGAATAATGAATGATCTTAAGAAAAGAAATCGTAGTTGGTACTTGATAATTAGGGCACATTGCATACCAAACCACAGGACATAACAATTTTCTTGTAATAACTCGTCGGTACCCTTCGTACTCAACTATCCAATTACGAGAACATAAAGCAGTGATAGGATGTAAACTTCCATTCCTTCCAGCGAGAGTCAGCAGAAGTTATTGAGCAAACGAATGCAGGACAGACGCTCATATCTTCACATATCTTCACAAGCAATATGAAGCATACCCATGTTTTTGAAATCTAAATAAATATGCTTACTGTTTTATAGCTAATTTTCGAAAATTCTATCAATCATGTTTTAAGTCCTGATGATTGAAAATGAAACCACTTTTGGGACTAAACACTGGCTTACTTCAGACCAAATCCGTGTTTGAAATAAGAACTATTTGAGGGTTTTATTTTCTTTTGCGATGTGTTTCTACGATGTGTTGCGGATATTTGCCAAACTTGTGAAGGCATTTGAGTCACACCCCAAGAGAAAAAAAGCTTAAAGTTGATTACAACAGACTGTAAAAACAACTTATACAACGCTTTGGCAAGCTTCTATTTTGCCAACCGTTAGCTTATCAGCAAGATAAACAATTCAAATCTCGCTTCAAAACTACCCCAAGTATGTGCTTCACGACACAGTGGAAAAGGGAGAGCGTGTTTCCCATCTGCATCGCAGTAGCCTCTACATCGCACCGAAACGTGAGTCACAACCGTAAACATACACACCTTGGTCGGCCAAATTCTGCTGATGAGGGTGCACAGTTCAGCACTTTTTTCTCCTTTCCACTAACTTTAGCTTTTTGTTACTCCAGCCGGTGTTATGCTTGCTATGCGAATCGACAGCTGAGCGCACACATCACACACCGTCAAATGAAACTCGACGCACTTACCCACGGACGCGTGGATTTGTATTCATCCATGCACTAATCCATAGGAGTCACACCAATTCACCGCCATAATTCCACGGAAAAACGAGAGCGCGCAACCGCTAGATTGAGCTAATTTGAAAGCAAACAACATGTTATCCGCGATTTTCCAGTCACCCGCACGAAGTGACCTAGCAAGGCGCCGGGGAAACGAATAACAAGAAGGGAACAAAACAAGCATGCTACTTGCTACCCCCGGTGCGTTATCGTGGGAAAATATTTATTCCTTTTTCATTGCCAACATCCGAATGATAATCCATTGATGTTGGCGATGCTTTGGCGGCTTGAAATTCAATGCCTGCGGTTTGGTTCTTCTCGCCAAACGCCGTGTTGACTGCTTGCGTGCCTTTGAACTAATTCTAAACCGACTTAGAATCGTTCGAAGTGACCTTCCTTTCGCGCTAACTGCCGATGGACGACCTCAAAGATGGTGTTGCCGTTCGGTGGGTTGACTCTTTCGAAATGATAACATAACAAAGCTCGAACTCGCATTTGATTGCATTCCCAGACGATCTACTGCGGCAAATTGTCCATTCATTTTTGTGTGTGAGTCCATCCTTTCCGTTAAAAAAGAAACTTACAAAAAGAATAAAAACAATGGCCGGAGCAGTTCCTGTACGACTCAGTGTCAGCAGCAGCAGCAGCGGAGGCAGCAGTAGAGATCACTGCATCCACGACAGTACGCGACATCGTGCGGTCCCCCGGTCCGTGTCCGAGAGGCCGTAGTTTCTTTTCTGCTGTGTGAATAATTCACGGACATTGCATTAAAACTAATGAAATTCAAGCCAATTCTCGCCGTAAATCATCGTCAGTTTGCATTTGCGTCGCGAATACGATTATGAGCATCTTTGGCGGGTGTATAGGGAGTGGAGTGGAGTGGAGGGGGAGAAGACACCTCCACGCTCTGGGGTCGTGTGCATTGGCGGCAGCTTGGGCTAGCCACCGAATGACTGAAATCGTTATTTAGTCGGGTCAGTAGCAACAGCAACGATAAGCGGTCAACTATCAGAACGTGTACTTCACCAACGACAACAACGACGACGACGACGGCGGCCTCGAACAGATCATGGGCTACCTCGTGGCATCTCTTACACACTGCGGCACCCCAAAGAGCACGAACGAAACTGCCAGATGCTCGCGCCGGCGATGCTGCGGACGTTCAACGTGATTTGCGTCGACCGGTCATCACCGCGATGGGTACACAGTGATAAATAATCCGTTGGAGAGTTGTGCTGCGAAACGTGGCAGTGCCGTATCTATTAACCTTTCGTCGGGGTTTAAATTTGCGAATGCAACCCCGGTACAGCTGCAATTCGGTAACCAGCGGGTGACCCTGGAAGCAAACCGCATATGCCTAGCGGTTTTCCAAACGATTAATTAAAAAAACCATACAACCAATGACTCGAAACAAGCAACATGAGACATCTGCAAGAAAATTTGGTAATAAAGATGTTTGGTAAATAGTTTGAACATTCCTACCGGGAGCTAGACATCATGAGATTGAGCTGAATACTTGCTTCATTGGCACAACAACGTCAACTAGATCCGGATCTACTATTTCAGGAGTAGTAAGTTGCGTACCGAGGGACGGTACAGTAGAGATTCGATTCCACAACTAGCGGTGTGTACGGTCATGCTTATGGCTCAACTTACCTCACCAAACTAATAACTATCTGCGAAATCATATAGTACATATGAGAGTGCCATGTTTTGGTACATATGTTTACGACAGTTGATTTGGACCAGCGAACTAAGCAAAATCTCAATACTTTGTTGACCAAGTGCAAAACACTTAGCTCCTAGTCGTGAAGATTTGAAGAGGCTTAATATTTCGATGCTAGAGTCTAAATCGAGAATCTGAATCGAGTGCCCATTGTAGGGTACAGAATAGGTTATAAGAGAATAAAGCAGTCAGTTGCTTGGTATCTGTAAAAGAAAGAAAACTCCTTGCCTCGATCATTACACCCATTACCACAGAATACTGGTTGTCATTGCTGGAACGGCTGTTTAGAAGATTCCGAACATTTCGAGATTTTCATAGCTTTCACCACTCTACGTTCGATACTTTGTGTAGACAACCGGAAACAATACTACTACCTTAGCGCAGTTTGCCAGTGTGCAGAAATGTCCATTCCACCGTCATTGCCTACTAGATATCAAAAACAACTGGCTACATGGAGGCTAGGGACAGCTGTCATGGAAACCCGAGCATCTGCATAACAAAATCATTTCCCCTAATAATATCGGACATTACATTCAGGTCAGCATTGCCGGCAGGAAATTAAATAATTGCACTTGTATAGCAATAAAGGCTGGCTTACAACACCCACGAATTTATATCATCCACGCAGCGTGTCTATCGGAAAGCGCGATCACGTGCTTTACGCGCAATTACATGCTTGTGAAAGCCGGTGGAAAGACCGGAGCAATATATGTGCGATATGTAATAGCTAATTGCGGTCTCATAAACATGGTCACACCGTACACCCCCGTCGGGTATACGTGTTCTGCCTGCACTGTGCCGGCGAGTATTTTTTCGGCATCGACAGCTTCATCGCAACAATGTGTTTTCTTAACTCGCAAAGGTTAACTTCGCACAGAACACACCGGCAAAATGCAACGAAACCGACAACAAAATGGGTGGGCAAAAAAGTGTGAGTCTGAGGCTGTAACAAAAATACAAACCTAAAAAACACGCTACCCTTTACTCCACTAAAGACCGCCCCAATAGCTTATGCCTACAGAGGGAGATCTAACGCTAACACCGTCCTTCCCACGGCAGGGTTCTCGCGGCGTTAGTTCGGAAGGCACCCCCAAGGCGCACACAATGGTCGGCGGAGGTCGGACGAATATGCGTCAAAAACCGACTCAACTGAGCAGGGTTAACACGAGCAACCGTTTGGAACGCTTGAAAGGAATGTGCAAATTTCTCCGCCACTCGAAGTGAACCCCAAAATCGGCGAGGGTCATTATGGCCATTGTTCCGGGTCGGGGGACAACTCTGTCTGTGGGGTGATTCACCAGTGCTCACGGTCTATTCCGGGGATTAGAGATCGGTCGAAGAAAGAGGCCTAGAGAGTGGTAGGATCACTTTCTATTGCCTGAGTACCGCACGGAAGACATACCTGCGTCTAATAATGTGGGTCAGTCTAGACATTTGTCATTTAGACTCTGGTTAAAGGCGCGTCAGACTGGGTGTTCTTGCATGATTTTCCAAAAAAAAACACTTTGGAAAAGAACACTGTGCTCGGGGAGGAAGAGGAGTCCCGTGTGTGTATAAGGCGACCGTTTACATTAACAATTATAAGCACGCTGCTTTCCCTAGTCGATTCTCGATAATGCAGGGTAAAGAAAGCCGCCATAAAAACGACTCAGCTTCGGAAAGTGAAACGTCTTTGCACGCATCATTCGTATGCTAATGTTGGGTTTATCAAACAATCAACACCACACACGAGAACAAACAGCCCGCTTTGAAGGTGTCTTTTCTTTCTTTTACTGAGTTGAAGCGACCATGCCTCAAACGGTTGGTTCTAGCAATCCTCCGGAAAAGAGGTGTGACGGGGTGACGTCACGAGCATCACCCGCTAAGCTGCAGAAGACACGAACCACGCGTTGGTGCCCATTTTCCTGAACACACCGAAACATGTGTTTGCAAATGTTCGGCTGGTTCGAAGCAGTGTGCATGTCGGCACAGTTTTGTACACCCCATCCTACAGTGCACACGGAACTGACTGGAACGCGCGCGCCTAGTGCAACCGCGCAATTAGTGCATCGCGAAATGATGGGCTTTGCTAGCCATGTGACAAGTTTGGCCCAAATTATCCGTCAATCGTGTCCCACATAGTGCTGCGATCCGCCATCGAACTTACCCCTTCCACCAGGGCCGGTTGGCCTGGGTGTCGAAGAATCCAAACCCAGGCAATCCGGCCGCCCCGAAGAAGCCCGTCTCGAGCGGCGTGTTGAAGAACGAGTTGAAGTGATGATGGAACAGCGAGCTCGTATCGAACGGCGGCCGGCGGCTGCCATCGTCCAGCGTTTCGACGTCGGGATGGCGAGAGGCGGTGGCCGGGGGACGATACGGCGGCGTCAGACCGGGCCGATGCACCGTCGACGGTCGTGAGTCGTCCGGATTCGGACCCAGCTCGTCGATGAACGTCTCGGCATCGGATTCTGTGGACGAGCGAAACAGGGGGAAATTTGCATTGACGTTGCGCCGTATTGTGGGTCAAACGGAGGGTGACTGAGCGTCATGAACACAACTGCACTGTACAGATTTATGAACCGCAATCGCACGGAGATCGTATGTTGCGATGTCCGCACTCGACTGAGATATTTATGAACTCTACTATTAACCTCCGTAAATCATGTCTTGTACGATCAGTGTCTCAGTGCACTAATAATTGGGAAACAATGCGAATTTCAGAAATGTGTGGAATGCTTCAAAGACAGTAAAGACACACCGACGGGTAATTATGAAGCGCTCTCGGACATAGCAAATCATCCGACTAGTTCCGATTTCCGATGGTCTAATGCCCACGACACGCCAAGTTCAACGTTCGCACTAAATGCTCTTTTCCACGAAAGGAGCGCAACGGAGCGCAACGAGTCCGCGAACGACCGGCAGTCGAGGAGGAAGGTAGTTGAAAGCTAGTGCAAGCAATCTCCGCAGCTATCGGTACAACTTACCCAGAGACTCGCGATCCTGTGCGGCGATGGTAGCCGTTTCCCGCTCCGGTCCGGGGTACGGACCACCAACCGCTTCCGGTACCCTGTAATGATGGTGCGGGTTGAGTGAATGCAGCATCCACAGGAAAGGATTGGCATCGCCGGGCGACGCCACCGGTTCGTGCATTTCGGTCGGCCAATCGGCCAGATCCTCGCCGAGACCGCCGGCCAGCCGGATCACTTCATCGCCAAAGTCGCTTTGACTAGTTTGCCGGCATTCGAGTGGATGGGTGGGTGGGTGGGTGCGTGTGCGTATGTTTGATGCGTGTGGGAGTGGTTGAGTAGTATCACAGCCACCATTGTTTCCCATTACATGCCCAACCACAGTGCCCGCGATGACGATGTTATTGATGGTTTTGTAGCGCCCGGGTTAACACCGAGCCCGGGGTGGCGGAGTTATCGCCAATAGAGCAACGTTCGTAATGCGATGGTAAGAGTTTGGTGGATGTTGGTGAGTTGTTTATCACGTGTTGTGGTGTTAAATGAAACGAAAACAAAAACCAAAACCAATAAAAACAAAAGTTCAACATTCATCAATTAACGGACACCCTTTTCTGTCCGCAAGGGTTTCTTTTTCGAAAGGGATTAGTCACATTGTGGAGGAGAGGGGGGGGGGGGGGGGGGGGGGAAGAAGGGGGGGGGGGGGGGGGGGGGGGGGGGGAGAAAGTATTACCGCGGAAGTGGGGAAGGAACTTAGGAAGTTAGGCAGCACGACGATTAGGCACTTGTATGCTGAGCAAATGGAAAGCTCTTAGAAAGAAAGTGTTCAGATATTCACTACAAATAAAGTATTCGTTACGTTATATACATTGGACTTTCGGTGGTATTGTCGTATGTAATTTCCAGTTTAACAAGCTTTGAATCATTCACTTTGAATTTCCATATAAAACCTCAAACATGATCTGCGATGGCTACTGCGACTTTTAATGGCAGCTATCATCTGTAACCATGGTAACGAACGAGGCTAGAGTTGCAGTTCTATGGTTCTTAAAACCCATAGAAACCAAGCCGAGAAAAACCTGATCGTGTCATTTGGCTAGAATTGTATAAATTTGATTACCAAAATATCCGTTAAAGAACATGCGAAGAAGAAAAATGGTCAACACGGAGATTATATGGTCCATCTTCATTCTGGTTCACCATTTAGCACGGAGCAGTCGGCTTCAAAATGGAAGCAACCTTCGATGGACTCCGTCATGGCAAGTATCTGGCGAAAGTCGGCACAGTGAGGCAACACCGAGACTGGTTCGAAAAAAAACATGGGTTTTACCCCCAGAATAAGATTGGACCGCCATCAGTGAATTTCTTTTTCGTTTTCTTCAACAACCGGCATGAACACAACCATATCACATTCAATCCGGCGGTCAGTGACGGTGGCTCAGCACGGACTCGCACGTTTGTCCATCGTGATTGAATAATGAACCCTTTAACATGTCAACGGATTGCAGCACAGCATCTCCCCCCACTGCTGTTGATTACCTTTGAGCCGCATCGCATCAATTGAGGCAAAAAAGAAATACAATAACATCCCTTTGCAAAGGGTGCGCAGGGGTGCAGGAAGTTGGTCAGACGGGAGTCAGAAACTTCTAGAACAATGCGATCTTCTCGTCGCAGAAAGAGGCCGCTAGCAAGCTTTGCTACCACCACCACCACCATTAGTGAGCATGTACCATAAGTAAAGGGACTGGAATTAGCAGTAATTAAATTTAAAACAAGCAGTACGGCGTACAGGGCAACCCGGTTTGACACTGGATCACGAGCGATAATTAACGATGACAGTAGTCTCGAGAGTCAAACACTACGACACCATAAGACACCGTCCAGAGCCCGTTTTACTCATCGCAAGATGAGGAGGCGGATTTCTACCAAGAAAAGGAGACATTAAGGATCGTTCAGGATGGCCGAGGAGTAGCGGTACATTGGAAGGGAAAATGGAGAAAACTGAAGTAAAAAGATCATTACTCGAAACAGGTCACCGAACCAACCGCAGCCAGTGCCACCAGCAACAGCGCGAACGTAGCCCAACGCGTACGGGTTCGCTCCATGATCCTTGTGAATATTTCCTCTTTCTGGCACGCGCCCACACACACCCGCAACGACACTACGCACTGACACACCGATTAGAACGCACTCACTGCGCACTTGGGCACAAGAAGAACTTTGTCTTGCAGGCACCTTTCTCCACCGGAAAAGGTTCTTCCCTTGCTGGTCGCGCTCGGTCCGCACGGTAGGGCGGTTTCCACGAATCAAACAAACGATCGTGCCGGTGCACCTGTATTTATAAGCTCCGCCGGCCAGCTAACTGTTCTCTCACGATCGTACCGCGAACGCACGATCGCGCACCGAGCACAATGACGATATACGTACACAAACACTAGCACACACACACAACAGCCCGGCGGAGCATACGGCTGTGTTGGGTTTTCCAGCCGTTCCGTAAATAAACACTAAACAGATGTTATTATTATTATTAAGCGAGGCGCGAGGACGGACCGGGCGGCGAACCGGGAGGGGGTCGCGATCGCGAATTGACGAGAAGCGTGGAAGAAGATGCGGCCGCGCTTGCTTGATTTGCTGTGGCTGTGAGAGATCGAGTTCGGGAAGGAAGGAAACGAAGATGAAGGGGAGCAACTTTTTTTCTGGAAATTTCACTCCCGTCTTCTTCTCACCGTGGAGGACATTTCGCGATCGCCTTTCTCCGTTTGTCGATTGTTCTACATGCGCTGTGAATAAAGCGAGCAAGAAGCAGAAAGAGAAAGAGAGAGAGAGAGAGAGAGAGAGAGAGAGAGAAAGAGAGAGAGAGAGAGAGAGAGAGAGAGAGCAAACCAAAGGGTGAAAGCACAGTGGGTTCGAATTGTGTCTGATTCAATTTTAGACTGCCTGATGTTTTAGGTCCATTTTTAATGGCAGGCACTCCGATTCTTCCGGTAAAGCTCTAACTAATCTTATACTATGCTGCCTTTGAGAAGTTTTGAAGCTAATGGTGATACTTGAAGCTAATGGTGAGACCAAGTTAGACCAGATTAAGCCAGATAGATTAAAATCAGAATTAGCTGTTTTTTCTATTCTACATTCAATAAATGTGTTCTATTTTCATTAACTTGACTAAATTATATCTAAGCTTACTTTCGGTTTGCTGCTGCAATTGCCCGTTCCGCGACCCCGCTTCGAACACAGTGATCTTCTTTTGATTCGTTCCGGCGCGTTGCTGAATACGAATTAAAAACTTGATCTCGGATAATTTATCAGAACCAGTAGGGCGATTATCTACTATTTCTATCGTATGCTAAATTAAAATCTCTTATTGTGAATCCGACCATAGTTGCACAGCTACAATTACATTAACTGCATTGTACTGAACGAAGTAGCAGCACGTGACATTTTAATAATGTCCTGACAATTTAGTCCTGAAAAAATCAAGTATATTTCAGGAACACTGTTGTATCGATCGTCACATACAATGCTGTTCTAAACAACAATAAATTAGGCTTATTAGGCTACATACTGAGAGTAAAGCGAGCCACGGAGATACTATTGACGAACTAACGCCGTGCTCTAAAACTTATCCAAAACAAGTCGTTAAAACTTATTTATCAGAAGCCTTTTAAAAATCACACGTGGCTAGGTGATAGGCAAAAGGCAAAAGAATTAAAAAGTACGGTGCGTTAGTTACTCTTACTTTAACATATATCCTTTTCATTTAATCTGCCAATCGGCAAGATCCTGAAAGGGAAGGTGATCCAGGGGTTGTATGCAATGTCAGAAAGCGTTTCCAGCAGCGTTAACGAACCAGCTTGGACAACCAGTACATCAGATGGTATTTCATAAGGGAAGTTTTGGTGGAGTGATCATCCTGTAGGATGAAGACGCTAACGTTCTAAGAGAAACATGTTTTTGTTCCAGAATATGTAAAGTAATCTGACCCAAGCTCAAACACTAATACTCTCTCCCATCCTCGGACGATCTGATTCGCATCAGATCTGTGGTCGGGCTGATCGCTTATGCAGAGAAATCATATCTCGAATGAGACTCGTTCTATACACTTTCATTGAAGTAGTGCGAACAGTTAACATTATGCAGAAACAAAGATCGCGCACTTACGTAATTTGCATTTGCTTACAAGCTGTGGACAGACGCCTCTCTTCCATGGTTCTTAAGATATTCAGATAGAAACAGTACGCACCAAACCAAACAGCTTTCTTAAAGTTTCGCACAGCTATATTTCTGTTGCCGTACTGCAGATTTCTTTCTGGCACAAACTACCTTATTGGCTTGAAGATCCATCGAAAAACAAATTAAATTATACCTGGCACAGATTCTCATTTTCTATATATTTCTTATCATCGCCCAGCGGGCGGCAAAGGAAAAGCGTGCTAGTTTAGCTTGCATTGCAACACACTTCCACCACGTACACCCGTGCACACGAACACAATAGATTTCAACTTCAACTATTCGATTAGCAAATGCCATTTGTCTTTTCATCTTCCTAGGGAAGACCGAGCGTTCTACGATACTGATTACTCTGTACATCCCGTGGGCGCTTATTATTTACACTCGTCGTGTGAACCGCGTATGCGCGCCTGTGATGTAGAATGTAATGTGTGGTAAACGAAACAAAACGATAACGAAACACCAACAGGGAAACGGGGATAAAAAAAAAACAGCAACAAAACCGATCGACTATGAAGGGGGAAGGTATTTAAAAGAAAAACACGTAAACTTAATCAAACCCGATAAAACACAACGGACCAGGAACGTAATCGATCAATCGAAAGGAGGATCACAACGCGGTACGCGGAAGACATCAGTTCGCATTAAACCACTTGTACTTGTAGTTGAGCAGCCAGGCGATGCTGGAAACGAGCAAGGCCGCTGTGGCAAAGATGACACCCCGTATTTTCCAGTGCTGGTTGCTGTCCTGAAGGATGGCAAGTATTTTTAACGTTTGCTCCTCGGTATCTCGAAGCGTTCCTGCGTTGCGATTAAAGGTGGAAATTAGTGTCGTTCAAAATTATGCCCAAACAACGGCTGTGCTTGCAAACCTGAGTTTTCGATAACAAAGTGTGACTGCTCACACTTCAGCTCTAGTGGCATCTGCGCTTTGATGCGTTTTTTCGCTTCGGCCTCCGTGTACTGGCTGCGGTCCATCAGCCGAGTGACTTGGATGTCTTCCTCGCTAGAACGAACGAAAGGTAACCATTAGTTCACAAAACCAGTTGAACCTTCTGGGGCTGGGCCCTGCTCTCACCAGGTGACGGTAATGATTTTGTGTATGTAGTTCAACATCACACGGATCTCGAACAGCAGCGGCAGATCGAGCACGACAAAGTTATGGCCTAGAAAGAAGCTCTTGATCACCTCCCTGTAGATGATCCGGTGAATTTCGGGATGCGTGAATTCGTTCACCAGTCTTCGTTTGTCTACGTCATCAAATATGATGCGACCTAGCGCCTCCCGGTTCAGCTCGCCCGTCTCGGCGTGGAACACCTCATCCCCGAAAGTGGCCTTAATTTTATGCCATGCAGGTCGGCCCGGTTCGACAACTGTAGTGGTAAGACAAATGGAACGAAATAGTCATTAGTTTAGACCGGCGACGCGTTGGAAGCGACTGCAGTCGTATTTGCTTATGCAACTGATATGCTAAACGAAACGCCCATCCGGCGCAACCTCCACAGTACGCGTCTTCTCTCCGCGCCGCAGGAGAACCGTGGACCCCGTTCGTGGTGTCAATGGCATCACCGTTTCCGCACACACTCAGCACTAGGCTGGCTGGCGATGGCACCTTACCTTGGCGGGCGATGGCATCGGCATCGATCACCGGAACACCGTTGTCACGGAATATCTTCGTCACGGTGCTCTTTCCCGAGGCGATACCGCCGGTAAGGGCGACGAGAAACATTTCACCACCACGAGAGTCTGTGACGCGTTCGGATACTGCCTTAATCGAGCTTATAAATGTTGCGGATGTTGAGTAGCGCCCACCTAGAAAGAGTTTCTGCCCGTACTGACCAATGGTGGTAGTGTAAGAGATGGGTTGTTAGATGTTCAACAACCACCACATCCGGCACAGTCGTACCTTGCCGTAGACACTGTGAGGGTAAGCTTAGGCAGGTTTTACTTCGATGTTCGCCAGAAAAATATCAATTTACAGAAAAGCACAACATCCTCTTCCAAAATTTACGACACGAACGACAGCTGTCAATTGGTGCGTTTGTGTGTGTTGGTGTGAACGGCATCAAAATAAATCCGGCTGACATAACACCCCTGTAGTGAGGGGTTTGTTTTTATTTACCTTCCAGTGGGGCATATTTTTCGGAACGATCTTTTTTTGTTATTTTTAGTTACGATACTACGGGTAAATGCGTTGAATCCCGTTTATGCGTTTGTTTCATCGAAAAATAATCAGCTTCTTCCACCAGAAAATGGTGCAAAAGGAATCTAGTAAATAAAGTGTACGCTGAAAAGAACAACATGAAGCAGCTGATTGGAACCAACGATTGCAAATGGTGCAACAAATGGACGGACGATTCGAAAGAAATGGATGCATGGGTGGTAGTGGCTGGAAAGGATGTGACAATACGAGCTATGATTGAAATCTTCCATCTTCCCGAGGTAGGCAAGTTTGAAGTACACAGTCAACTGGTTGCCTAATCGTGTATCGCTTTCTTTCTTTCAGTATATACACATAGACCACAATGATCGCATCTGTGCTCCGTGCGTGGGTCAGTTGGAGGAATGCTATAGCTTCTACAACACACTTCTTGCCACACTACTCAAGGCATGCAACGCGTCCAGCGAACAAATTCCGCCCATTCCGGAGGGTTCTTTCCCGTGCGCTGTATGCGACCACTCGTTCGCCACGAAACTGGAGCGAAAAAAGCATCTCAAATTGCAACATTCGCAACCCAGCCACCCGTACTACCACTGTCAGCCGTGCGAAAAATCATTCAAAACTAACCGAGGCATGCTGCAGCACAAAACAATGTATCACGACGCGCCTGAAACGTACTCCTGCCACTTGTGCGAGCGACAGTTTCTCACCAAAACCAACTACCGTAACCACATGCGCTACCACAAGGATCATGTGTGTAGCTTCTGCAACAGTGGCTGGCTCGGCGAGCCGAAGCTGCTCGAGCACGTACGAACGGCACACCCGGACCGGATGTTCGTTTGTCGGTTCTGCGACAAAAAGGAACGGATGAAAAAATGTCTCAACCGTCATCTTCGCGCTAGCCATCGGCAGCAGGCCAACCCGTACTACTGTGGGTACTGTGGAAGTGGGGCTCTCGCGTTCGAGAGCTACGAAGCTCTGTTGGACCATTTGCGTGGGCAGCACAGCGACGGTGAGCAGCACGAGAAAGAACCATACGAAACGCTGCTGAATGATGCGTTGTTCGTCAAAGAGCTAGAGCTGCCGGAAGCGCACGAGCCGGACCGAGAGCAGGAGCAATTTTTGCATAATTTCCACCTCGTCCGGAGTGGGCCGGAAAAACCGGACCTCTCCCAGCCGGTGGAGCTGCGGATCGATCGACGGATGGTGCTGGAGGACTTTCTGGACGAAGCGTTCGAGAACGACGAAATCTGGAACAAATACATCGAAAATGGGGAGGAGTATCTGATCGATGATTACGATATCTATCTTCGGGGGATGGAAGGTAACACGGAGCCGGAACCGTGTCGATATCGGTGTCCCCAGTGCGAAAGGGGATTCCAGAAACAGCACCATCTGTCCATCCACCTGGCGGAGGAGCACGACGTGGCCAGTCTGGTTTGCAACGATTGTGGAGCAAGTTTTACGCGCATCTCGCTCTACCGAACTCACCGGCGCGAGCATCTGAAGGAGAATGTTCGCTTTCGCGAAAGCAACATCCCCGAGATGGAGGAAGCACTGTCGCTGGTACAAAGCTCTGCTCCACTGGACTATTCGGTGCACGAGACGGAGCACGGGTACCGGTTCGCGTGTAATCTGTGCGACCGTACCTTCCAGCGGAAGCACAACCTTGAGAAGCATTGCTGTGCGTTCTATGAACGTCACGGCCAGCAGGACACCGACCAGAAGGCGACAAGCTCCACCGCAAGCGCACTAAACACGGCCTCGAACGAGGAAATCATCTACTGCATGCTGTGCGATCGTCGGTTTAGTTCAACGTCCGGGCTAAAGTATCACTTGAAGCGACACACGGGCATCAAGGCGTTCACGTGTTTGTACTGTGGCAAAAAGTTTACCGCCAACTCGAACCTGAACGCGCACATTCGCAATGTGCACAGCGAGCGGAAGGATTATCGGTGTGCGGAGTGCGCCGAATCGTTCGCAACCAAGGATCATCTCAACAAGCATCACCGGTCGCGCCATCGGCAGGAACGGACGTTTGGATGTGGCGAGTGTGGAAAGAGCTACCTGCAACGATCGCATCTGAACGAGCATGTGGCATCGTGTCACCGGGAGGATCGCTACCTCTGCACCGTTTGCAATAGTTCTTACGTTTCGAAAAGCACACTGAAACGACATCAGCAGAAGAAGCATGGCATTTCGTGAAATAAGTAATAAAGAGTTCAAATAAATTGTGCAAATTGGAAAGATTATGTGTTTTTTTAGATTGGCAGATTGTTTGAACAGACGAATCTGGTTCACTGTCTTTTTCAAACAAGATCGCGTTTAAACATTTAGGTTTTTAGACTACCACACAAATTGTCGACAAAGTTGACCGTTACGAGTTGCCTGTGACACAAATCGTCTATACTACTGTCTATTCAAAGACAACTACAAACATAATGAAAACAATCAATAGAATGGTAAAACAATCTTCCAATTGGGAAGGATTTCTTTCTTTCACACACACTAATGTTGAAAGTGCACTATTTCCGCTAAAGAAACGTAGGTCAGTTTCATGAATCTCATTATATTTATAGTTCTCGTGTTCACTTCATTAATTTAATCTAGTTCTCTGCTTCTCTGGTTATTCATTTTGTTTTTGTTTTTAACTAATCGAAACAGATTAATCTGATTGCAAGAGCACAAACAAACTGCTGCCGCATGCGCCACACATGTCCCGGTCTATACGGCTTTTGGCGCGATCCGCGCACTATTCGATTCGCTGCGCGCATCGGTTACGCATCGTCTTTCACCCATGGTTGCTGCGTCCGGCTACACGTTTCCGCGTGAGTTTCTCCCTACTGGACGCATTTGCTACTCGCAAACAATAAATCGCGCAAAACAAAGCCCCTAGTGTTGTTTTGTCGTACGAATGCGAATACAGCTATCTGTGGCAACTAGTGAAACACATAATACACGATGCTCTAAGCGATCCTGCTGTTCCGACATCCTTGAGTTTAAGGATAGCATAGCATGTTGGTCGACCCGAGCAGTCTGATTCTCCTATGCATCGGTCATCGAACAAACAACTCCACATGCACGAAAATAACACGAGAAGGACGAGACCGGGTTGCGAAAGGTATGTACAGTGAATGTGCGACCACAGGCAATTATCGACGAATGGACACAATTTGAGGAAATTACTAAAATGTTATTAAAATTACACAACAATAAAATGGTTTAGTATCCCGAATTACAAAAAAAGAAAAAAAAACAAAAACAATGAAAACAAACATATACGAAGTAAATAATAGATTTTTTAGTAACATTATATTTAGGTTCACGAAAAGTGTAAGAGACAAAAAGTGAGAAAAAAAGATCAATGATTTGGCCGTTGCGCTTTTTACATATGCTATAGCTATAGTCCTGCCATTTTCAACTTATTTGCTTCAAAAATAGAGAGCCATGGTAAGTGCATTCATCGGTTTCCCTTGCGCCGGGTTTCTTTGGTTTACTTAGTGTGGTAATTGCGATTGGTCACTTCACTGTGAGAATTCAGATTAGCAACACGGGAAGGGGAAATGTTTTGATTATGCATTTTGATCGGAATGAACCAACAGAAAGGGGGAAAAAGTTAGAACTGAATATCACAACAGTTGGAATAGAAATTATGTAGCTATAATAAATGTAAAATAGAATGTTTGAATGTAAATGTCATGTACCTGTATAGAGAGAGAGAGACACAAATAATGTGAGGTATCAGAACAAGATTAAATTATTGTTAATAAATCCGTTAACACACACATTTCGCAAAAATACTTGTACGCATTAGTTCTGTTTGTTTGTTAGAATGTCAATGGAATAATAAATAAACGTTTGTGGCACCTATTTCCAAGGAGCAACAACGAAGATACGTTTCTAGTCGACAGCGCTCCCTACTGCTCCTTTCTAATGCATATGTAATGTTTACCTATTGTGCTTTCAGTTTCCCTGTAGTATGTAAAATGTGACCTAACAGCGGAATATACAGAAAATCATGTCCGCAGCCTAAAATTAAAAGGGAACCGTTTTAAAGGGGAGAGAGAGAGCGCGCGTATTGGCGATTATCGATATCGTCCGTTCGTTTTGTTAATTGTTAAATGCAATAGCCCTGTTTGGTATGGGGGCTCTTATCCGTCATGCCGAGATGACCACGATAAATCGTATCAAACTCATTTTGATCATATGAGACTGCTGATTTTTACTTCTGCTCTGCTTGAATGAAAGTGAGCGTTAAGCGAACAGTGAGTTATCATGGCTGTTCGTTTTTACTTGTGTTCTGTGTTCTGTGTGTGCTTTGTATATAAGAATCTACTATGAATTTAATCCAGTGTCACACTACCAAATGCACGGTATCGTATCTGTACCAGCGTCAGAAGACTTCCTACTGTGTAGTAAGTATTTAAATTTGGTATATATGTATCCTTACCACTAGAAAGACGAAGCGAAAGCGAGAATGGAAAGTTGGGAAATAGAGTGAAAGGGAAAGCAACAATCGTGAACCATCGGAGCCGTTCTAGCTCTTCCCGCACTTTCCCTTCTCGGCATACCGACCACTTTCCGGAGACTCGGAAGCGGACATTCTGTACGCCGGTCGGTTCCCGTGTTCTTTTTCGCTCGGACACAGTCTGACTGTATCTAGTGTGTGTCTAATTAGTGATATCATCAACCGTCAACGATGTCGCTAGTATATGTGTTGCGTATTCGTTACAGTTTTTTGTTAATATTACAAATCTTCGCCCTCTGAACATAGTGAATAATCAAAGCTGGTTATAGAATCTTTCACGTTCATCATGCCCTTCGTAACACACATAAAAATGATGACACCGCCAACAACATAGGAGTATCTATACTGGGAATATTTTCAGAACCGATTGGACCGATTCGATCTAGCGTATCGATGGAATATTGGATAATGAAGTAAATGATAAAACACAGGACGAACGGAGATAATATTGTGTGATTTGTGTGACCTGTGACGATAGACCGAAATGCTTCACATCAATCAACACTTTCCAAGAGAGAGGGAGAGTCACCCTAGACCCTATGTGCTAAACGAAACATTTCAGGGAAAACCTCTCACGGCAAGATGGCCGTGATAATAAGGTTTCCAGCTGTGGACACTAGTGTGCACTTCGCTGTGAACGATATAGCGACAGTTTATCAATCACCGTGCAGTGGAAGGATAATTAAAAGTAATAATAAGCTGAATAAGTAAAAAAAATATATACATCAACGCACACCCACCAACCCACCAGTGCTGAATAACGATTAACGGGGTTTGGTAAAACAAAATTATAGAAACGTATTGTCGTAAAAGCAAGAAAATAACGTAAAATGAATGCGACTAGACACACTTGAATTGGTAGGTATTTAATTAAATGTGTTTACACTAGCATGCATAACGCATTACGACACTGACTGCGTCTATGCTGTACAGCATACCTCTTCTCCAGCGAAGGTATTAGTATGCATGATTAGAGAGCGTACCTGTGGTAGCATATAAAACAAAATAATAAATCTCTTAAAAAGGGATGCTGTACCGTAAGTTTCGTAAGAACTTAGGTACTGTTACGTACTGTTATCGTGGGCATCAACAAAACCACGAGCAGAGTGGACACACCAATCGTGTCCTTAATGGTTATTGCTCCATTAATCTGTTTCTCTCGTTTTCTCGCACACTACTGCCACTGCTGCCTATTGAACACTCGAACGAACGTTAGTTGGATTTAAACGGACGTACCGTAAGCGGCAGTGAACATGGCCCGCGAGCTATCCGTATCCAGCGAAATGTCCTCAGGGCTGGCCAGATCGACCCTAATCTGGTCCAGCTGACTATCGTTGGCAGAGTTGGTGGCACTGCCACTATTTAGCTGTCCACCAGCACCACCAGCACCGCCACCACCGCTGGTAGTGGTAGTGCTGCTGTACGTGTAGCTCGTATTCCGTCGACGGTTGCCCTGCCCAGCTCCCGATTGCCCATTACCACCCCAGTTGCGCAGTGTCCAGTGGAAATGTGTCGGCCCAGCGCTAGCGGTGGCCGACGACGGTGTGGTAGCACCGGCTCCGGCGGTACCACCGACGGTAGCAACCGTCGTCGTCGTCACGCTACCGGACCCGTTGGCCGACGGCATCATGAGTACGGTCGTGTTGGTGGTACCGTGCGGAACGACCAGATCATTCGCGCCGTCCCCGGTACGTCCGATACGCCCGTTACCACCGTCTACGCGGTCGTTGTCGTCCTCGTCGTCCGCTCCGAGCGGCATCATGATCGTTACCTCGCGATTGGTGCACGGTAGCGTTTCCGTCGCACCCGCCATCATATCCATACTGTCCTTGGTCCCGGAGTTGGACGAGTTCTGGGAATCGAGCGAATCGATGCTGCTGTCGATGGCGGCCAGTCCGTCCACGCTGATGCCCACCGACCGATGATGGTGATGGTGGCCGACGCCATCGATGCGATCACCGAGCTCCCGGAAGCGTACGATCGCTTCCTGGTCACCCTGGCACTCTTCGATCGAGCGCAGTATCTCCCAGCAGAGCTCCGACTCGATCGGGATCGGTTGGTCCGAATCGCGATTGTAGATTGATATGGCGATATGCACCGGGTGCGGAATTGGCAGCGGAATCAGCAACTTATCGGCCGCGTGCTTTGGCTGTTGTTTCCGCTTCCACGGTTTCCAGCTTTGTGTTTTTTGCTTCGGCGATGGCATCGGCGAGCGACGTGCCCGAACGCGCGGCGTTGTCAGCCCGGAAGACGTCGTGTCGCTGAATTTGGAAAGAAAAAGGAAGAGAGAGATAGAGAGAGGGGAAGAGAGAGAGAGAGAGAGAGAGAGAGAGAGAGAGAGAGAGAGAGAGAGAAAGAGAGAAGAAGAAAGAGATAATTACGAATTGACTGACAAATTTTAAAACAAAAAGTTGTTGTAATAATATAATAAATAAATGACCAATAATAATTAAAGAAATAACAAATCAATGGTGTTTTGGCTGTTAATAACATTAACACTGAATTTCGACGAATGTTTCTGAAGATTTCGATTGAAAATTCTGAAGTTGAATTGCAGTTCGACTTAGCTTCAGATCGAATTCGACACCGGGTTATTGAACACTTAGAATGGGCATGCTTTTCCATACTTACATGCGCTTTTCCGCTCGACGCGAATTAATCATAACCCGCGAACGGGGATTGAACGCCGACACCTCCAGGTACGGCGAGTGCACCTGAATATTGCCCCGCGGCGCATAGACGTTCCCGAGAAGATCCGGCCCATTTATGCCCATAATGTCGCTCGTGTTCTGTACCATCTCGTTATAGCGATTCAGATCGAGCTGGGCGTGCGGTTCCAGCTTGAACTGCGTGTCCGTGTCGGAAAGTGGCGTCAGGAAGTCTAGGCTGAAAATATCCGCATACAGCATTCCGGCAAGTCCGGCCCAGTCACCGACCGACAGGCCTTTCGCATCCCAGAACTCTTCCTCGCTAATCGACAGCCGTGCGATGACGTGCGATGGATAGAACTTTTCCAGCATGTAGGCCGACTGCTGGATCACAATCTTCAGCTCCATTGTGTTGAGCTTGATGCGCGATTTCACCGCCGTCGTCAGGCCCGTCTGTAAATCGCGTCGTCTCTTTTCCAGCTTTTCGTGCAGCGATGCCATCAGATCCTGTCCCTCGCGCTCCAGTTGACGGTACGGGCCAACGCTTTTCGATAGCTGTGCTGAAAAAGGTCCAAAGCATGCTTCCACAAACTGGCTGAAGTCCTTCTGCGGCTGACAAATGATCGTTTCCATCGAATGTTGGTACGCCTGCACGATACAGAAAGAGAGAGCGAGAGACTGAGATATCAGCAAAGGGCGAACTAAAATCTCGAAACTAGTGCCTAAATGGCTTCACACACTACCTGCAACTCATCGAGCTCCATCTTGGCCTCGAATGCGGCCAGCGCTTGTTCCGGCTTGATCGAAAAGTAGTAATCGAGCGCCAGACCCGGTCCTGCTATTCTGCGCACGGCAAAACTATCGCTCGCTGGTACACGGCCACACTTTTTGATAAACAGATGGAATGTAGCCGCGTCCCAGAACAGCCGCACCCAATACCGGACGATGCCGACGAAGAACACCAGCACCGCCACCAGCGGACAGATCACGGAAGCAACGAGAACGGCTGCCAGCGGTTGCAGCAACCCCTGCACGCCAATGTTCCAGCCGACGGCTTCGAGGAAAATGCAGTACCGGTTCCGGCGGCTCTCGTCCGGACAGTCGAGATCGTAGACAAGCATCATGTACAGGTGCAGCGTAACCGTGATGAATGGCATCCAGAGCGGTGCCGCGATGGCCAGCGCTAGGCTTGACGCACTAACCGCACAGCACAGCAGCGGAAACAGCACCAATATCACAAGCGTCCCAAGAAAGCCCTTTATGAAGTAGTTGTACAATCGGTTCAGGTGGCGCGTCATACCCTTCCCGATAAAGCCCGTGTCCGGTTCGGTTTCGAAGTGCGTCCGTGCTTTCGAGATGTGGCGCCACAGTTCCATCAGCCGCGACATCATCGTCTGCGTGATGCTGGTTTTGCGCGGGAACAGCGTGCCGTTCACTTGCGACAGCTCCAGATCCGCCATGAACGGTTTCTTGCAGCATAGGGCGCGAAGCCCGAGCGGACTGCACCACGGCACGATGACGCCGAGCAGAAACATGATATTCCACGTCCAGGTCCACGTGCGCTGGAACAGATTCAGCAGACGCCACATCGGCCACCGGGTGCTCGTCGAACGAATCAGCTCCTTCTCGACCAGAAACACGGGCTGGCTTGGATCGGAGCGCGGTGTCACGATGGAGGTGGCCTGCTGGCATGTAACGGTCGGTATTACCTCCGAGTGGCCCTGGAAGCTGCGCCGAATGATCCACGACTTGGGCGACCAGATGCGACAGGCCCACTGGAAGTTACGCGTCGGTGCTTTGGCATTTTTTAGCTCCTTCAGTAGCACTGGCTCGCGCTGTGTGGTGAGAAAGATACGTATGGGAAAGCAAATATTACATCTCCGGAAATTGTTTGCTATAATTCAAACCAGTTCCTGGTATTCACTAATGATATGTTCTTCAAATCTAAATCAATTGTATAGTACTCAAAATCTATTACATCCCCAAACACTACTTACCTCTTTCATAAACGCTAGATCACGATTGAGAAAATACACCGTTTGGTGCAGGTTTAGTCTTTGAGCCGCTCGCAGTGCTTCCTCGTGCGCTCCCCAGGTAATTTTCGACAACTTTGCCTGCTCGCCCGCGTTCAATTTTGCCCGCAGCCACGGATAGACGCGCGAGAGCACGGGATGCTGCTCTTGCAGTGTCGTCTCCATTTCTTCGCGCGATTTCTTCAGCTCCTTTTGGATTTTGTCCACTGCCCTGTGTGTGTGACAACGAAAAATACGTTCAAAATGTGTCCGATAGCATCGTTCGTAACATCGAAGCATACTTGTGCATAATGACTACCGACTGAGCTTGCTGCACGAGCAGCTGGGGAATGTTTTCGCCCAGCTCGGCCAGCTCGGCATTCGACAGGATGGACGTGTAGACGCGTTGCAGATACTCCTTCATGACGGCATCGTTCACCTCCTCCTCGATTTCGGCGTCGGACATCTTCCGTTCACGCAGCTCCGCGATGAGTCGTTCGCGAAAGTGCAGAAACCAGCCGCGCGTTTCCTTCTCCAGGATGCCTACCAGTATCGGCAGGGCTCGACGCATTGTGTCCTTCGAGAACAGGCGCAAATCGATGTCCTGTCCCTTGGGGGTGACGTACAGATAGGGGATCGGTTGCGCCTGGTTGCAGTTGACGTCGAACTTTTCCATTGTGGCCCGGCGGAGCTGATGGCGCACGTAGCTGCACAACGAATCTAGACAGTCTTCGTACTCGCTCTGACAGATTGTGGGTTATAAGAAAAAAAAAAGGAAGTTCATGCATCTGTACCATATAACATGTGCACCTATGATACTTACTCTACAAACTAGTTCAGCTACCAAAAATCGACAACGCTCCTCTTTGATTTTGTTATCTAAATTATGCGCTAGCAACGACGGGACGCCTGAGCACGTTATAGAGAGTTGAAAAAGCAACGAAAACGATATCATTTCACGCTCCCGGTCCATCCAAACCGTCACATCTCCATGCGAGTTAACTCACCGACAACCATGTCCACCAGTTTGATCAATCCCTGCAACAACGCCCGAAAGGCATGGGCAACGGAGAAAAAGTGTCCAGTCAGGCGTCCCTTGGCAGTGATGACGATGAAGCGTGCCGATAACGCCAAATCGCTCAGCAGCGAATCCCGCGTGCGCTCGGAACCTTTCTGCAGAAACTGCGACAGCTGCCATCGATGTACCTGTCCTGGGAAATTTAGGCTCGGTACCTCGAACTCTCTGCAAAGAAAGGGTAGCCCGTGTCGTGAGAAACCGGAATGTACGAAACACAACGTCAAAGTTCATGCACCACTCGTAATAAGAAACAATCAAGATAAACTCTATTCGGAAATCTCTAGTTGTAAGTCCTATGAGCTAAACTTTTTTCATAAATGATTCTCGCTACATATTAACTCTACTGCAGCAGAATCTTGACTATCCAGGCTAGTGACAACAAAAATAAAAAATCTCCACTGACTGAAACTGGAGATGCTAAGCGCATGTTCATAATGTTAGCGTTGTATGATATGAAACTCTTCTCATCAATTTAAAATAGTAACCTTACCCTAGGGAGGTTAGTCTAGTTTTTACAGACAATCAAAATCAACATTATCTAGTTCTTATCATAGAAATGGTAAGTGATATAACATTTCATTGCGTTGCAAACTACACATAAATTGATAAACCGGACAATCGAGAGTGTAATGGAAAATCTATCAATAATGCATGATAACTGAAAGAAAGAGCGCTAAATCGATAATTGCTAGCCTACAGTGGATGAGTGAGTTTGTTTATTGATTGTTGTTTATTATGTCAAAGACGATTCCAGTTTCGGTGCGTCAACCATTAGCTTTTCAGTCAGCAAATCACATTGAATATTGTCTACACGTAGAATTACAATCAACACAATGTATAAACAACGTTAACTTTGCGCAAGTGAGAAGTTTGCAATTTGACACTTTACTATACTCATATTTACCCTGAACGACATTTAAAATACACCACACATAACACCAAACAATGAATACCACGATTAGCTGCAGCCAAACCGGATCGAACGGGTTTTGGTGGCGAAATGTGCAAATCAATTCGGATGCGGCTCAAAACTTAAGGGACATAAAACCTAATTGTACACACGTCACACGCGAGTTTTAGCTTAGGAAACTATACATTACTAGCCGGAAAGAGAAACACACGCGGTCTTATGAAATACGAGGACTGTAAGGGCAAGGAAGATATATGCATACTGGCAAACACACTATATAAAAGTAATGCAGGAGTAGAAAACAACAAAGTATTTCGACTTCATTTACCCAGTGAACTGTATCGTTTCCAATTGTTCGCTATTCAATTTCTTCGGTTTCCCAAATTTGTCCTTTTGCAAGCTTTCGAATGAAAATATTTACAAACATTGGTTTGTGCTTTTAGTAGTAACACAGAATACACAGAATACGGATGGGACGAATTGTAAATGTGTGCGGTGGTACGGTGATGCAGCAATGGGTTTGTGGTTTGTACGATGTAGAGAACTAAAATTGTATGTTTTTTGGTGATCGAATGCAACCGTGATTTGTATGTGTGATTACTTTTGAATTATTTCAATACCCAATCAGCTTTAATAATAAAACAATAACGTTTAGCGATAACGCTAACCAGGAACTTAAAATTGTATGTAGTATAAATTGTAAAAATAGATATATTTCTGAAAAAAATCACTGATAATACGAAAAAGCAATTAAAAATTAAGCTAATTCAATGACCATGTCAATGACCAAGAACCAAGAAAGAGAATGAAGTCGTAATTGAAAAGCTGAAGTAATTGTTTAATACTTTCAAATGAACAGCAGAATTAGCTAAACGATTTAAGCAAACGCGTTTAAACGGCTCTCGATGTTAACCATATTTGGAAAAGGAGTTGTGTACGAAAGACAACATACCCACGCTCGCGTAACGATCGCAGCTGTGCGTTGGTCAGCAGCCGTGGCTCCCCGGTGCCATCGGCCGCGACCGCATCCAGTTCGTCGAACGGTGGCGCGATGAACAGGTCGCGCAGGTTGATAGGGCGACTCTTTCGATTGCCACTCGTGGCGACGGTATTGTGAATGTTTGCATTGCTCCCACCGCCGCTGGCGGCCACCGACAGTGATGTTATACTCTGTCCACCGCCGGTAACTCCTCCTCCTCCTCCATTGCCAACACCACCACCGGGGCTGATGGAGAGTGGTGTAGGTAAATCTAGTTAAATGAAAAAAATGCATTGATTAAATAAAACCCGGATGCATTGCCAGTTGTTGTTCTGCTGCTATCATTACTTACTGATGGGGAAAGTTTTCCAATGATACAGAAACTGCTCTGCCACCGACTTAATGTGTTCGATCAGCTGTTCAACCTCAGGTGGAGCGCCTATCAGATTGATTTGGAAGTTTACCGGCTCCTTCTCGGGTGGCTGTAGCGAGGTTGGTCGAACCAGGACCGGTCCACCGCCGTTGGATGGAACTCGCAATGCTGCCACTGTCGGCGTCGTCGTCGTCCCGTCGCTATTTCGTATCACCGTTTCAAGAACCATCTCCGAGGATTTTAGCTAACCCTGCTATGTTGCTTCAATCACTCCTTCGAAATCACACAATCGACGGAAAGGTTTTTTGTTGTTGTGTGTGTGTGTGCACGTACGTGTCGCTAGTTATTGGTACAGTACGTTACACGCACTGTGTGCTGTACGCAATATATGCTACAATACTATGGCAAACTGGCTTTGGCCATGTGGCTGACGGCGGCAGTAGCGGTAGTAACGGCAATAATCGTCACGACGACGGATGGCAGACATTTGTACTTTTAGTGATGGTTTTAAGCGCTACGGCAATTTTAATTCCTGCTACTAACCGGCCCGCTGGAGGTCAAATTTGTCAGGCATTTATTATGCCGTTGCCGAGGGTGGAAGATTGCATCCTAGAAGAAAATCAAATTGGTAAAATTAATAAAAATTGCTAGAATGTTCGAATTTTCGTTCTTCGTTTTTTATTAAAAAAAAAAAGGTTGGCATGACAAATAAAATAAGATAAGAGTTTACCACTCGACAAAAAACACACACACAAATAATAAATATCATTAGGGAACCTTTTTTGCCTGTTCCACGTGGAAACGAAAATTAATTGCAGGTGAAATCATGAAGCATGACAGCGTGCACATATTGCAGCTGGCCATATGCACTTCAACCCTTCCCAATTTCGTTCTCGTTTCTGAGGGAAGCTCGGGAAGCGAGTGCCACTGACATGCTGCAAGCGACCGACAGTCCGAGGGGCTTATGATTGCATTATTTTCTGCAGGTTGCACGCAACACACCTAGCAGCAGCAAAGGGGTTCGCGTACACCGATTAAACGGATAGGGAATCGACAAAAAAAGTAATAAGGAAATTATGCTTTCGATGACCTTGGGTGACCCATAATAAACAGGCAATTTGTGTGTGGTGCCCGATTGCATTACAAGCTTCGCTTTGGGTTTTCTGGAAGTTTACATAAATTAATTGGGTGGCAATGCTTCAGTTGTCCTGGTTTCACTTATACCTTTTTTCGTAAATAGACACTACATTGGCTGCGATTTTTTTTTGTATCTCGGCTTCATGTTTTTTACTCTACAGAAAACAATCACAGATTTCAAACATATTTTCATTTTCACCAAGAGATTCATTAAATGTTCGTAAAATTTAGGAAAAGAATATATCCATTTCAAGGGACCTCTCACGGCCGTCCCGATTCGTTAGGAAAGTACTGGAATTATATGTTTTCTTCCTTTCCCGCGAAGAAATAAATATTATTTAATTGTTTACGTGAAAATTGGCAGTATCAGCTGCGGTAGTTGCCTTGAGCAATTGTTAGCAGACGCAGTCTAGCGTTTATGTTTGCGAATAACAACCATTTCTGGACTATTCCAACTTCAAAGCGGAATTGCAACACATTGTAAATAGCTTGGAAGATTATTTTATCACTACTCTAAACAATCACCTGATGAGAACGGATATTTTTTCGCAGGATTTTTACATTTCTCTTTTCACGGAGAGCAAATGAAAACTTCACTTCTGACAGCTGACTCTTGCAAAAAAAGAAAACACGACGTAAACACGGGGGGATGGCATATCTGCGTCGATTCAAAACAAACCAAAACTGGTCTAACTGGTATAATGATCTATTATTGGATCTTGCGTCAGCTAAAATAACCACAATATTGAACCAAAAATATTCCGTATTGTATTTTATATCATTATCAACATATAATTTCACTTTCAATTGCGTTCAACAGTAAATTTAACGTAAAGTGCTTCCCGGAGAAACCGACAGACGGGCACGCTGGCACTGTTGTACCCCTCGACTGACAGTGACAGCTGCCGTTGCCTGCAGAGGGCGCTTCGCCGTTTGACAGACGAGCTTCCGCTGGGGAATCCGCAACTCTCTTTCTATTCGATCCGAGGAAACAACCAGCAGCATGAGGTGCGCTAGCTGCCGAAAAATCGGCAAAAATATACTTTTTCCACCGTCGAAACCGGCTAAAAACAACGCTCAAGTGACAACGAACCGTCCGGCAATGCAAATGGCTTGGATTCTATCGCCGACGAACGGTAAAAAGTGTTGGAAATTTCTCCCGGAACACATGTGTATGTGGCGCGTCTGTGCCGTTGTATCGACTCCGGGAGCGAGTGTGTGCGAGCTACGGAAAGTGACAGGGGCAACATGGATACGGTTCGCCCGGCAAACGCACTAAAGAAAAGCATGTCGTATTTTTCCCGAACAACCAACGCAAATGGCTGCAACGCGAAAGTGGTTCTTTGGTTGTGAAATATGTTCCGGTGCGGTTCTTCTTGGTCACTTGAGTGTTTTTATTTGTGGTTTTCGACGTGGCAGAGCGGGCTGTTTTGCACGCAAATGCAGGAAAAACTATGGCATAGATAACGAGTGGAAAGTGCATTCTCACTAATCTGTGGTTGTGCGATGTGTCTGTTCTTTTCGCAGTTCCCTCAAGCTTCAGAAGAGGCTGGCAGCCTCGGTTATGCGATGCGGCAAGAAGAAGGTGTGGTTGGATCCTAATGAAATCAACGAGATTGGAAACACCAACTCCCGTAAGTATTAACGCATGTGGTGAAACACAGTGCAGTTTGATATCTAATGCTGATGTTATTTTTCCTCCTGCGGCTCACAGGGCAAAACATTCGCAAACTCATCAAGGATGGTTTGATCATCAAGAAGCCCGTGGTGGTCCACTCGCGTTACCGTGTGCGCAAGAACACGATCGCTCGTCGTAAGGGCCGTCACTGTGGTTACGGTAAGCGAAAGGGTACGGCGAACGCCCGTATGCCCCAGAAGCTGCTGTGGATGAACCGTATGCGAGTGCTGCGTCGTCTGCTGAAGAAGTACCGTGAGGCGAAGAAGATCGACCGTCACCTGTACCACGACCTGTACATGCGCGCGAAGGGTAACGTGTTCAAGAACAAGCGTATCCTGATCGAGCACATCCACAAGCGTAAGGCGGAGAAGGCCCGCACCAAGATGCTGAGCGATCAGGCCGAAGCCAAGCGTACCAAGGTGCGCGAGGCGCGTCGTCGTCGTGAGGAGCGCATCGCGACCAAGCGTCAGGAGCTTCTGCAGACGATCGCCAAGGAAGAGGAGACTGCGCAGCATGTGGCTGCTGGAAAGAAGTAAACCATTCATCCTCATAAAGGCATCCCGAGGAATGTGAAAATGTAAACCCCCTGGAGTGTTGTGTATGTGTTCTTCCAAGCTACATTATCCGAAAGAGGGGGAAACAGTGAAGAGTAATGTGGGAACAGTTTGTGAACATGGGGAACCGGTGCGCTCAGTAGAGTTGCACGAAAGTGAACAAGTGTTCGGAACCGGAATAGTAGTAGTGGCCGGTTTCGTATTACAAATAGTTGTACAAGAGATCTCATTGATAGCTTAACCCTTATAGCTACCTGAACAAGTCTGACTATTCAATTTCTCTGGACAGACAGAAACAGGAATACGTGATTTGTACTCTATATATGCGTCTCATGCTCTGTATAAAATGCTGGTTGAGATAGCATTAAATATGTTCCATCCTATGATCTAATGGCCTTCAGGATGCACATTTCGCGAAAAATTAAACTGTACGTACAACTAGTTTCTTCTTCATTGGCACAACAATCTCATGAAGGTTCTGTCTTTTCTTCGTCATGGAGGGAACAAAAACTCCATTCAACAGTCTCCAACCACAGAAGTCGGTAAAACTAAGGGTACCATAACGCACAACCCACTTCCGATCGGGATCGCCCCGCCAGGATACTACAAAGTAATATTTCATTCATGGGCGTTGTATTTCTGACTTTCTGCGACTTATTTATATCCGTATGCTGTGCTGTGGATCAGACCATACGAACATAGCCAACATAGAAATAGCCAGCTGTTTTAGTGGTTGAAATTTGATTTATTTTGCTTTTGTTACAGGTAAATAATCAAATCCAAATCCCATTGCAAATCAAATCAAACAATGTCAAACTTGAGTATAAACTAAACATTATTTGATCATTTCTATCGGAAGAAGCGCAACGACACAGTCACGAGCAGCAACAGTTGTGGTCTGCAAATCTCAATTTGTTTTGATATTTGAATAAGCTATTTTTCTGCAATGATTCCAAAACAGTACTACAGATTGACTAGAGATTATTAGACTCATGGACTTTTAAAATAAATTAATATTTTGAAATTTATGGCCATACAGGCAAGTCGTGCATTAAACACCGGCATAAGATAATTTAGTTCACTCTACTGATTTCAGCTGATATTAGGTTTCCGGTTTTCGACATTCGACGGAATGAATACAAATGTCTGTTCGTTTGGCTGCAAACCGTAAGGAAGAGCAAGATAAAATAATCTGGAGCAGTTGATAAAGCTGCTGTTTAATATACCGTGCCAATTAGCTCGGTGACGCTTCGTCCTTCGCTTGCTGTTTGTTTACAATCTTTTTTGAATAATTAAAGTCTTGATACGAGGTTGAAACAATTAATTACACAGTCACTTACCAGACACTTGAAATTTACAAAGTAATGGCTTAGAAAACTTATTTAATTTAAATATTCCGGGATCTAACTGTCAGAAAAATCTCCATATCGTGTACCTCATAGTTACTGTAGCGGCTCAGCCCACAAACAAATCCGAATGTTAACTATCTTCATAAAGCCGAAGCCCCTTGTTGTTTCGGACAACTGACGAGAATCATATTTCCTGTGTTGTGTCCTTGTTAGCAGTGTTCTTGTGAGCGCGCTAGCAACCGGAAATTGGGAATCCATGCTCTCAGTGCCGCACTAACTAACATCTAATTAGATGGCTTAAAAGGCTTCAACCACTGAAAGGGACTGCGGAGCAAGTTCCCCTTGCCAGAAAGGTTGGCATGCGAGTATGCGGGGCGGGATACAAGTGCTGTGTGCGGCCTAAGTGCAGTAACCAGTGCTGCCCAATATACATGTTTAACTGTTGCATGGCACTGTTGAATTGGGTCAACTGGGTGTGGTGGAAAGCTGGAAAAACGGAAAATTTCATCACACACACACACACACATACACTTACAGAGGCAACACCAGTTGCTGTAGCTCAACTCCAGCCACTCGAGAGCAGTGTTTTTGCTTGAATAGCACGCGGTCGCGTCACCGGCCGACTGTTGCAGTTGAGCAGAAGAAAAGCGAGATGAACATTCCTGCAGCCCCGACTGCCTGCATGTGTAAACAATCGCAACCGAAAGGAATGGGCAAAAGGTGCAATCGTTCTGGGGTGCCAAACAGATGGACAGCGGCACGGGGTTCGCTCGCGGATAGCGCTTGCATTTTACACGACGGCGAACAAACATGCCCGGTCTGGTTCTTCCGAGACGCCAAAAAGCACGGCATCTCGTGGAGGATCCCGTCTGTCAACACGGTTGAGCTATTCATAAGTTGTGCGCGCGAGAGGCAAGGGATAAAATAGGTCAAATCCGTACGAAGCACCGACCAAACAAACACCACCCCCAACCCAACAGCTTTTGATTCATGATTCTGCATCCAATGACCGTATGTATTATGCTGTCGTCGAGACGTACACTCCGGCATATCTTCATCCGGCCGGCATTTGCATTTAGCTTTTAAAGTTTAAAAAAATACTATGCTTGACTTGTCAACGACACTTGGAACTATTATGGCACATAAAGGACTAGTACTTCTTTGACAATTTGTTTTCCTACATTTAGTTCAGTTCAACTATTATCTAAACTGTTTTGAAAAGCCGATATAGATTTTTTCTTTAAAAAACTAGCACAATTTAGACACATATTCCAAATCGAATTAAAAAACCGGGTATCCGGTTGTCAAAGAAAGGGTTAAACAAATAATCAACCAACGAAGTTTCGCGATAAGACTTGACATGTTTTTAACCTTTTGCCCTCCACATGTTTTTAATACATCATCCTAGTACAAAAAGTCAACAAGTTGTAGCATTATTTGCACCACAACGATATAGTACTGGTATCATTTTTTTAAGGCCGCTTTAAATTTAAATCCATTCGAATAAAATTTCAAGCACGAATAAAAATGGCATTCCATTTTCATATTTTCAATTAAGAAGCTGCTCTGTAAAATATTTTTCGAATACAAACAGCGCTGTAAAGCAAACGTGCTGCCGTTGTTAATTTTATGCAGCAAAACTCATTTCTGCCAATTCGCTTCCAACTCGTTTCCAGCCCGTGAAAACACTTTTATCTATTTATTTTCCCATTCGTGGGCATGGCATTTTTCCCAAGCACTTCCCGGCGAACACAATCGAGCAATGTCGATTCTCTCCTGCACACGGAGCGAAAGAGTGAATCAATTCTAATGAATTCGCTAGGAACACAGCTTCAGTGTGTCTGATCTTTCAGTCGCTCTACCCGGTTGCTCGAGACAATTGAAGTGGAATCGGATTCAAGTGTGCATGTGTGCGCTTGTAAAGAGCGCGAAGGCGTGTAGCTTTGACTCAGGAGCCGCAACATTCCAGACCACATTGCGCCCGGCGCAGGCAGCGGCGCGACGGCGAGATAAAAACAAATAATCCGACGATTCCGGCGGCGTTCGTGGTCCGTAGCTCTTCCAGGGTCCTACGGCCGACCGAGTGTGTGACGCGTAATCGACCAGCCACCAGCGGATGCACATTAAGATAAAGGGGTGTGTGGGTGAGTGCGAGTATCGTATGGTGGCCGGGAAGAGAAGTTCCGTCTCATCCAGCGACGGAAGGTGCTCTGGCTACCGGGAATGCATCAGTCGCGCTCCATCTAAGTCCATCCTATTGTTGTTCTAGCAGCCGACCGTGCATAGAATGTGTATTAAGTCGCGACGTCGAGGCGGTACCCTGGCATAAGTGTTCCCGGAAAAGGGAAGCTAATGCTCGGAAAAAGTACCGTCCCCCATCCGCCAAAGCGCAGGGGTTGTCGAACTCTCGGTCCACCTAGGCACCGTTCGCCACCTATTGCCCCATTACCATCTCTTCCTGTGGGTGGGATAGACAAGGCGATATCTGGCTGAGTAGAAGAATACCGAGGCTTACAGATTAAAGCTCCGACGCGATATTCAGATGCGGCTCCTAGCGTTACTGAGAGAATAGACCACTTTTTTAAACTTCACCGAGAATGTGAATCTATTTTTAAATGCAGATCATACTCAATCTACGAATAATATTTTTTTTATTGAAATAATGCTGAAACTGTCAAACTGATTTAATGACATTATTCTTAGATCATAGCAATCATCGGATGCTGCAAATTGTAAAATGATCACAGCAGCCTGCGGGGTGAAATAAAAGCGATTCCGGGCATAGGAGCCTGGATTCGGAATCTAGTTTTAGAGGCCCATGGAACAAATAACAAATTATTCCGAATATACCGGACACAACAATTTGCAACAGGATGCTGAATGTAAGTCAAGATCTTCAGCGAGCAACTTTCCAGATGGCAGAACTCCTGCAGAAATTAGCACAACCAACACCAACTCCTTGAAACGCGGAGCAAACTCTCCAGGACGTCCGGAAAATGATTTATTCGGTACGGAGACTTGCTCAATTCAGTTGCCAGAAAATTAGAAAATGCTGATAAAATTGAAGTCATCAGTATACACTCGGTATATCAACTACATTCTGCCTAAGCTTCCAAAAGACGTCAACTTCCAGGACACTGTTGATATCCTCCAGAAAATTTTCGGGGCTCTTTCTACTCTTTTAACAAGCGATACCAGTGCCAAGTCAGTAACTATTGCATACTTCATCGGGCTTTTCTAGACGGTCCGGTATAGAGAGACGGTCCGGTTTGAGTGACACGACCACCCTCTTTTTCTGTTCTTATATCATTAACACTACTACTTCAGTATCAATTACTCCTGACCATTTTTAAAATATCACAGAGTGCCGCTGTTTTACACAAATTTTATTATTTGAAACATTAAAATCTTTTCGTGTAAAAAAAATGGTCCTATGAGGAGTATTGCTGGTCACGTTTGTCCTCTTGGAAGTTTGTTTTTTTTTGCATTTTATGGTGGAAATTTAACTAAAATCCATTTCCTTCTATTTCCTCTAAGACCGTCCTCTTTAAAAAATAAAACCAAAAATATTCTATTATTAACAAATACAAGTGCCAATTAATTAGTGATGTTGCGATGTACAATCTTAACAATTAAAAAAAAATCTAAGCTAACTCGAACCTTTCCTAAATTGTTGAGGTTCTTCTTCAAATAGAACGTTTCAGCAAAGTAAGCGGAAAGTCAAGTAGTAGCTGGCCAACAATAAGAAAGCCAAAGCGTTTTTATAATAAAAAAGTAGAAAAATATGGATACGCTAATAGCGAGAAGCGATGGAAAATTTTCATGACAATTAATACCTTGCGACCGTAAAAATAGCACATAATTCTTCGCCCCCATATGCCCCAAGCAAACCAAGAATTAGGCTCACGTGTGCGCTGTGCAAAAAGCACAGCACAACACGTTACGCGTTCTCCGCTCTGCTTCAATTATCATCCATACACCGGTGTGTTGGCGAAGAGGACCGAGAACTTAAGAATTCCACAAACGCATAATCCCGTTAATTAATTCCGAACCTATCGCCCGACGATTCTACATTCCCTATCCCGTACGCGGAGCCTAACGTGCGTGCCGACCCAGCATGCCTTAGTGTAAAAAATGTATAGGACTAGGTACTGGTAGGATGGAAGGGGTGACAGCAGAAGAAGCTATGCTCGTATTTGACACTGCCAGGTATTGAAGCCGGTCACGCGCGTAGATTGGAAACGGAAGAAACGCAACAGAACCACCCACACACACTCTCTCCAGCATTCTCTCTATCTCTCTCTTTCTCTCTTTCTCTCTCTCTCTCTTTCTCTCTCTTTCTCTCTTTTCTCTACCCAGTTCGTCAAATAATGTTTTGCTTTTACCTCATTAAATAGATTGTTTTATGGTACACGCGGCGCTACTATCAATTTGTTGCTATAGCCCAACACGTTGATAGGTCTATAGGCTATAGGCCAACATGTTTTTGTTCTCTGTCGTAATATCATTCCGGAAAAGACCTACGGGTTTATTCACCCACGCGACAGCAGTCCGGAAGCAGCCGGGCGACCTACGCTAATGTCATTATCGTGCCAATAGAAAAAGGCGGTAAGAGAATTCTTATCAGAACGAGGAGAGATTTAACAAATTATTCATTATGTAAACATACATTTTCGACACAGTTCAGTATTACTCACACAACTACAATAGTATCACTAATTTGCGGTGTAAACAATAAACTGTGGCAATGGCCTGTTTGTCCGACTGTTTTGTCCAGAAATATTGAAATACAAAATTTAGCTTATTTCGTACGCATTTCTATTTCATTACGTTAAGATGAAAATGACCTACGATTGACTAACAAACTTTGCCCGAAAATGCAGGGGAAACCATGAGCCTACAAAAATAGGGACAACACGGAATCACTTTTCCGTACAAACACGTATTTCCGTGAGTCGTTGCATAACCAACCTGCAGCCAGTTCAAGCCCCGAGGATAGAAGCTACGCGAGAGAAAGAGTGAGATCAATAGCCTACAGCAGGATTTCAATCTGGCGTACATTTTTCAACGACACTCGAGCTCTGTTCCATCATCAACTTTAGCAACTGTTGCTACTTCACCGTGAAATATTCAACACTGATTGGTTGCCGTATTACCAACCGCTTCTGGAGTAAAGGTTACTGCAGGCAGGTTCTGCGTAGTCTGGAACAAACATTAAATGAGTTTTCTAACGCAATGGTTAGTTCCGAATGAAAAACAGGATGAAAAAGCGTAACAATGTTTGTAAAATATAGCTTAATGCTTTCTTACCATTGCTTCTTACCCCTAGCAGGACTTACTGACGTGATGAAGATGTTACTGACGGTGTTCTTCAGTAGGAAGCATTAGGAAAGGCTGTTAATCATCTCATCCGTCTTTAGAAAAGCGTCACCAAACGTACCAAATCATCCACTTAGCGTCGTATTACATGAAGAATACGTTTCTATGGAAAGTACCTAAGTTTACTTATAGTTACCTTGACTCACAACTGATGACACGGGTTTGATTTGTGTTTCGATTCATTTACTTTAAATAACAACACACCGTTGTGTTTTGGATACAACAGCAGACAGTTCTTGAGAATAGATTTTATTCGTATGTTAATCATTGCGTGCATAAGATGTGGTTTTAAAGGCGCGTTATATATGTCATAGGCCAACACACATCAATTGTTATCACATATTTGAACAATTTAATTTGATTTGATTATTGTGCTTGGATATTTATTGTTTAATTTTATTTTATGACAGTTTACATTTTAGAAAGAGATTTGGCCAACCTAAACCTACAAAAATCACGTATGCCAACACAGGCAGCTGTAATTTGTACAAAACAATCTTATGACATTTTGAAAACTTCATGAATTATTATGGTATTCAGCACATCAATGGGTGCTGACTTTTCATTAAAAAGGGACTTTAGATACTTCCTTTACTTAAGAAATTAAGTTATGGTTATGCCAATTTCAGAGAAAACCATAATCATCAGAATAATCGACTATATCCGAAATACCGTCGATTAAAGCTTCAAAGATTTGTGAGCCTTCAAAGATCCGTGAATTCATCAAAATGTATATTATCCGTCCATGAAGATTCATGAATCTCTTCAGATGAATTAGATGAGTTAATTTTATCGAAATATTCAAGATTCGCAACATTATTTGAAATGAATTTGAAGCGTTTGTGATCACGTTAAAAAAATTATGCAATTTAAATCATAAAAATTGTTACATTTAATTACTATCAAAAGTTTCCCTGTTTTATAGGAAAAATCTACTAGTAATCTCACAAACCTGAAAGAACCGTTTGAAACAATATAAAAACGATCATTTCTTCTTCTTCTCTAGCCATTTGTATATTTAATCAATTTCTATTTTCAATAATCATCATTATCATCATCATCATAATCAAAACATAAAGTGTAGTTAAAAAAAGCACAAGCGAAACAATGATAAACTAAATCAATAGTAACGGTCTCTCAATAAACTTTCTTTAGCTTAGAAAATCAACTTATCTTAACTTAATGAAAAATTTATAGCAATGTTTACATGTACATTGCGTTGTGAAATACAGCTCCAATCGCTTTCCAAACTCATTAAAGCGAATTTTCCATCACCTTTGCTAAAGAAAAGTTCAAGTTCGGTCAAATTCAAGGCCGCACAAGTTTAACAGACGATCGATCGATGCCCTTATCTCGATCCATTCTATTTCACTCCCGCGCAGACACTCTATTTGACTAGGACGAAGCACGATTGCAAAAGGGCGTGCAATGGCAAGTGGTGTGGAAAACGGAACCTGTCAACCGAACACGATGCGGACACGACAGGACCCCCAACGAGGTGGTCCGTGCGGCGCCGCTAGGGAGACAGTGGCCAGTCCACGCGGGTTGTCAACTGACAGACGATGGAGCTAATCATCAGCTGAGCGATGGTCGGGAGTTGCCAACCTTCACCAGACGCATGCATTTGGCGTAACGCTCTCTCGCTCCATTTTGGTAGTACAGGCAACAAACACCAGTATAAAAGGAAGAAAAGCATAACACTGCACCATAACTGAGTGGCCCTCACTTTTCGAATCAACAAGCCCAACCAAAGCGTCCGGAAGCAGAGGGCCAAACTCTCGTCAAAGAGAAACAAAAACGGGGAGAGAAAGAGAGAGAGGGAGAAACCTCCCAAAACGCTGCGGAACCAATCCAAAACAACGACCAAGAAGGACCCACTTAGTGCATCCGTTTCCGAAGGTCACCGGGTCATCTCAGTCCGGGGATGGTCGAAAACGGAGTGCCAGTATATACAGAAAAAATGACCGAAACAAATCCGAAATCCGGATCCGTGTGGGGACGGACCGACAACGACCAACCGACCGGCCGGATGAACATCATTAGCATTCCGAAGGGCATTGCGTGCAAATCGTTTCGCGAGACGCGCCCGCCGGCAGCTGACGAGGGATGAATGCGCAGCTTCAGCATTTCACCGAAAATGTCCATCCTCGTTACGCTCAATAAGACGTTAAGCAATGCGAATCCATCATCCCGCGGAGACAAAAGCCCTGCCAATAGGACGAACCCTGGCAGAGTAAAGTCTGATAGATGGTTTTGAGCGCTGTTCATTTTCATGTACCACTAGGACACCTTGTTTTATAATTAACATTACAGACATAAGGTAAAGACCCTGAGAGATGTTAAAATGTAAAAGTAAATTAATGTATAGATAATAACCTAGATAATTTACGTTAAACACACAGAATTTCACAAAAAGAAAATGTTTATGGTTAGATTTAACGATCTAAATTGTTGCTCCAATCGCTCCCTGAACGATTTCATCTCCTCTTTTCTACTTTGATGCCGACTTTGAAGGATACTTTGCCGAGCGCTGAAGGTATGAAGAACTACGATAGAGTATGGACATTAAATCCGTCTAATAGGGTCAAACAACCCTTAACAGTCCTCAAAGAAGTAAACGAAATCGTGCAACGTTGCCGGTCTATTTAGCGATCCGGTGAAAGAGAATGTGAAATTTTGTGTTTCGTTGATATTCGGCAACATACACATCTTAGTAAGGAGTTTTGCACTGCACACTAAACGACACTAAACGACGGGGAAGTTGAGTCTCCAAGTGATTGACTTTAAAGTTGTTTTGAGTTGCTTGTTAAATTATTAAACGCCAGTATTAGTAAGTAAAGATAGACGGTTGAGCACCTGCGTTCCCGGTCTCTAATTGCTGTCAAAAAGCACTTGTATTGTATTGTATTGTTTAAAAAAGAAGTCGAACAGTAACGAGTGAAATCTAAACACACTTTCATGATATTTACATGCCGCATTGTAGTAGATGTCATTGTAAAAGTGCCATAATTATGTTATCTGATAAGTTAGAACAATGCTCCATATTCCTGGTATTTCGTACAATATCTCTGGAAACTCAACATTTTACGATCACTTTTCACTCGATCCCTAAATTCGACTCAAGTATCGATTAGTCAGATACGTTACGATACGAGATACGCTGTTTTTTATGACACGTTTTGTGAGAGATGTAAAATCACTTGGAATCATCTCTTAGACCAAGCCAGGTTCATAAGAATGTAAATCACATTTTTTCTAAAAAAGATTCTCGGCAACACCATATTTCACAGCAGAAGAAAGCAATCCCCCCGAATCAAAATACGAGATCGCAACGGGAGGCGCGAAAAGAAGGCAACGCGCACACACGCACAGTAATCCTTATCTCTATCGTTAGCGCGCTCGCAAACGTTGAGGTGTGGTGCGCGTTGTTGTTTCACGATTGTTTGGAAACAGCGAGAGGCTGCCCCAAAAATGGCACGGCAGCTCTCGCGGCCCTCCCTCCCCACGTGCACATTCATCGCTGTGGAATGTTAAAACAGGAAATTGGCAGTTTTCGACCACGCTCTTTCCATTCTCCACCGGACCAGATTTTACCAGGCCGCCGCTCAGCGGTGTCCAGATGCGAGGAAGAGTGCAGATTGCATTAGTCAGAGGATTAGACAAATTTCTCGCCCCGAAAATCGTTATATAATATTCCACTATCTAGAGGCTTGTTAGAAGGACGAAAGCCAGCAGCCAGTCACTGGATGGAAAAGGCCTTAAATAAAGGGAAATTCGTCGTGGTATCGCTAACCGGACCGTCCCAGACCAAGCTAGAACGTAAATCGAACGATCGCCCATATTATGCCACCCTCATCGTACCACCTCCGGAAGGTATCGTTATTGCTGGGATGAGGCCAGCTGTGTCCACTAATGGTGTGTGTGTGTGTGTGTGTGTGGACCGAATGGCAACTGCGAGTTGTTGCCATGCGCAAATTTGCACGGGAACCTCGGGTAGGGAAAGTATTGGCAGCACGCGCGAACACGGACAATCGGATGCCGAAAATGAATCGCGTTCGAGATCTGCAGAAGCGCCGGAAGGAATGCAGCTGAATGCAACTGGTGGTGTACATCCGGCGTGTATCCGCCGGTATGAGCAGATAAATGGAGTTGTTGTGCATCAAACCACACACAAAACGACACAGTGTGTCGAACTGGTTTGCATTGGACTCGGTTGCTATCAATCAGTGCTCGCAACACACCACGGGAGAGAGACAGCTGTTGCAACCACTACACCATCCATGCTACTGCTGCTGCTGGACGGGCTAAATTGCTCAGCAATTAAACTTTCCGATGTCTTCCAGGCGACGGTAGGCCTGCCTGCTCGCGAGCAATTGCCGTAATTGGTCGGCTTCGGCATGCGCCATGCCATCATGACTGGGAAACTGGGCGATAATAAGTATCCGGTAGTAGCACGTTCTGCTTTCGTAAGGCGACGACTGCAAGCGTACTGCTTTTCCACAGAATCCCACCAGAACAAAGCTTTCTGCAACATACAAAAAGAACAGGTGTTTGAAGTTTTCACTCAATTTGTTATCATTTAGGTCCACCAACGTTCATACAAACCCACCGGGTGATGCTGTTCGGAAGGAAAGACGAAACGCGAAAACCTTTCCAACCCCCCATTCAGCTCTGCCCACGCGCTCACTAGTTGCATGCTTCAACGCTCTGCGCACCCGCGCGCCGTTTCTTGGTCAACAGCACGAACGTGAAAAGTGAAATTGAATACGAAAAGCGGAAACAAGGGCGCAGCAGGAAATAGGGGGTAGCCGCATTCAACAAGAGGAAATTGAGGAAAACAGTTCGATCGATTAGCAGGTTCGTTACTTTCGTTTGGTTTTAGTGTGTGCACCACCCACACGGACATAGTTTTGTTGTGTGTTCCAATGTGCGAACTAATAAAATTGAAATAATTCGTAATTGTGTGTATGTGTTTTTTAAGCATCACGATGGATCACTTTTATCCTTCTAATAATAAAATTAAATACAACAAACTATTCAAAAAAAGTAAGACGATCCATTACACCAGATTTTTTTCCATCCCAGATCCTAATTTTATCGCAGCTAGATTTCAAACAGCTAAATAACCCGTCCTGGTCCTGTCCAAGAAAAGTGTCGAAAAAGTCAATCACTGATAACCTTACTTCCTCTTTTTCATCAATCTCTATCTTAGCAAGGCAAAATAACAAATTTAAGGTACTCGGATTTTGATGCACTTAAAGTTATGTTGTTCTGGATTCAACCATGTACATATATACACTCGTGCTTTTGAGTAGATATTTAAAACATTTTTGTCAGGTGCAAAAAAGTGCTGGAACAAAACGCACAAACCACCAAAATGCATATTTATGACAGACATACCACATTGTTAAATTAGATAGAAGAAAAGCTTTAAATTTCGCTATCTACATTCATGATGTTGGTTCATCCAGTTTTCAGCTTCGCAAAGTGACATGTTTTTCCTGTACGTGCATAGTTAGAGCTCTAGCTCATAACTTTCAAAACATGTGCAACCTTTCAATGTCTATACACTTCCGAGAAAAGTGAGGGTTTCATCGAACTCTCTCGGTTTACCAACCAGCACACGTCGCATGCATCGGAATGTTTTATCAAGTTAGCCGTGTTGTTTAACGCTAATGACCAAATGGATTGAATACTCTCACACGATAACATTAGGTCTCAATTGACTCCTTATTAAATAAATTTTAACATTTAAACATCGATTGGGTTGAAATTTTCTCCACCTGTTCACTACGTTTATAATCCGTTTGGCTTGTTATTTTTCCAATTTCGGTTTCCTGACATACTTCGGATTCCGTAAACTTTGTCTTCAAGGTGCCAATTGGCCCCAAAAGTGACCGTTGGGCCGATATCAACGAATTTTAACATCCAAAGCATCTATTTGAACAATTTTCAAAGCTGGAAGTTGCAGTAGTGTCAATTCACACCACATTTGAACGTTAGTGTTGATACACCGTACTCCCCTTGCCATTCCAGAGACTTTACCAGGGGGGTAATTTTCTGACGACAAACGAGCGACGGCCAATCGATACCATCTGTGCGCCATGCCAAATATGATTTAAGAGCGAGAAAACAGAGCAAAGAAGTGCAGCATTCTGTAGCCCGAGAAAATCAAACCGAGTTTAACGCGTAGCGCATGGGGTGAATGTGAGAATGTTCCTGGTTTTCTCACGAAATATCATTACGATAGTTACAAACCTTCGTATTGAGGTAGAACACATTTGTATTTATCCTATCATATTTTACCATTTATGAATGATTTGTGAGTGATATTTTCGATATATCCATATAAGACAAATGTTGTACCATAATGCAAATGTTTTAAACAAATAATGTTTACTTCATCAAACATATTATATGTATTTTCAAACTTTTACAGTATTGATTGCACTGCACAATAAAAAACTTTCTGCAAGCCAAAACACGATAACCGGTTCCTTTTTTAACTTTCCTTTCGCTTTTCACTGGCCGTTTTCCCTTCGGATGTTTTGACGCATCGAAGTAGCCACAATTTTCCCTTAATTCCACGAGCAGGTTGCTAGGCTTTCGGCAGACAGGGATTAAAAAGAAGATATTGCATTTGGCGCCTATTTGCTGTGTGGATTATGGTTTCGGGCGGTGAAATTAGTTTAAGGGTGCGACTTTGTGAACCCCGGAGGCTGATTTTCTTCCACCAGTTGAGTTCAATCTCCTATGTGTCTCTGGTCGGTGTCCTGAGCTGTCGTTATAGTCGGATGCGTCCTAATGGCAGTCTGGGTTGCAGAACGAGCAGGAAAAGCACGCGCTTCAACAGAGACGAGGGCAGCTATAGGGAGAAGTGTCTCCTCTCCCCTTTCGACACTTGCTCGTGACGCTTTCGTTTGGGGAAGAGTACAGTCGCTTTTAGCCTACTTTTACCGTCATGCGGAGGCCCCAACATCTGCTGGCTATGTCCACATGACACACACATACACTTGACTGCGGCGTACGGAAACCAACACACACTCGACGGGCGCCAAAGGTGAAAACAAAGAAGTCCCACTCGCCACCCCCCTTCGTAAGCGTTAGTGAAATATATTCACGGACGGGGGTCATTTCACCCAACCACCCACTCCTGCACATCCTGCTAGGAAATGCCCGGGGACCGTGGCGAGGCAGGGTGGTAATTGTTGGCGTAAAGTTTGCGTGCCAACATGAAACACGGAGGAGGTTCCTTTCCTACCTTTTTGCTTAAACTCTGCACTGCCTGCTGATTGCGCTGCTGTCCATCTAGGTTTGCCGTAATGCTCCCGATACGAAGCAAAAGCGTGCACGGAATCACGGTTCGCACAATTCGAGGTGGTTCCTGGTTAGTCCACTGGAAGAACGGTTCCTGGCAGGATTTGTTGTGGACGTATGCACACGTTGATCACTCACACTTGTTGTTTTTTGGGCGAATCGCTTCTTCACACTCCAGGCCTAGAGCATCCCAGCAGGGGAAGGTGTTTTAAACTATATTTTCACCACTAAACAGTGCGAGACGGGGCAATCACCCAACTACCAGACGATCACTGAGGCGCACACTGCCCGTAAACACGGAAAACATTTAGCATTTCCATTCCGGCACTCTCACTTTTTTCTGGCGTTTGCGGAAAGACTACGCACATCGATCACAGCATGCCAACATCACGCAACGGGGCCACTGCTAGGGGATGCACAACAAATCTCCTTGGACAAGCCCCAAAAAGCGACGAATAGGAGAACGCTGCGCGCAGCGGACACTTTCGCGTGTCACGAAATAAGAACTCCTGTTGCTGGCTCGTTCGCACGTTCGTCACGGACCTGTACGCATTCGCATACTGCACTACTGCTCACACTCGAATACTCCCGCGAATGCAGCGTTACACTCTTTCCTATCAAACGGCTCTGTGAGGTGTAGCTTTGTACGGATTTTCTTGGCTGTTTCCACGGTTTTCCTTATAGTGGAAAATCACATCAACACACACATGGGCGCGCGCACAAAACAAAATGCAACGATAACTATTGGCACTGAGCGGCACTTGTTTTGCAGGATTTGCGCGGAATCTACGATGATCTCGTATCAGTTGCGCCACAGAACTAGCTTCACTGTGCGCTGTTGTACAATTTCACATCGAAACGGGGCAATGCATCTAGTGCGTTAACACCGCGGAGAATCACACATTGTACCCTTATTTCGACATTTACTTGTTTTTTCCATAGCTATTCAAATTTAGGATGCACCCTCCTATGTTAGATGAACGATTGTCCACCTATTCATATTTGAAGGCTTGCTAACTAACTCTTTTCGTTTCCTTTTCGATTGCTTCGATTCTTCTTCTTCTTCGTCTGTGTGGCTATGCTTAGGTTGATCTGGTGAATCCAGCTTCCTGGGCCTTCACCAGGTAATCCGTAAGATAGAGCCACGAAATTAGAGACCGGCAGCTAAGGCCATATGTCCCGATTGTTTTAGTTAACTGTTCTTTATCTAGTTTAACCACACAAAATCAACGTTTACATACTATTATCACTGTCCTGCTTGTTTGTTGTTGTTTTTCTTCTTTTTGTTTTGGTATTTTGAAGTATCGCGTGTGGTTCGGCGTGTTTATCGTACATACTTGACTACTCTATCCCCGAGAAAGCAGGGTTGATTGATGTTTAAACCCAACCGTTTCTTGTTGGGTAGGGATCTTGAAAAGATCAGCCTTATACCGGGCTTACTCGGTATGTGGCAGTTGATCGTGAATCTCAAGGGGTCTGATATAGTCTGTATGTTGTTATTTGTTAATTTGTTATTATTATTTTTTTCC